>JAADVB010000023.1:0-123670 GCA_023334545.1 Salisapilia sapeloensis | reverse complement strand
TCTCATAGGAATGCACTGATATGTGACGTAATCTTCTTGACTGTGCCATGGGTATTTCCCTGTCAATTGTACGTAACTGCTTATGCCCATTGTCCGTTTTTATCCGTTTCCAAATCGTTTCCATTAATTCGTCAATGTGATCGCATATCAGAAAACTCTTAAACTAAAACGATCAGAGATAGCGTATCCCATCTTTACAAGCATATTTGCATCTTTAAGCTTAAAAGTGCCCAACTTCAAGTTTATTTCGCGCCTCTATCAGCATGTCGTTTTTAGACACGACAACGTATACAAAGAAAGAAGACATTATACAGGCCGTCATTGAATGCAATGACAGTGCTAAAAGGTCATTCAGAGTGGTTAAAGCAATAAGCGTGCATATAAGGCGGTGTGTACGCATGAAGGTTGTGCGTTTATTGTACAATTTGCTTTTTCTAGCAACTTCAAGCCATCAACAAAATTCATACCATATTCTTGTCTTACTGACTTTACATTGGAAAGCTTTGAATGTTCTTTGAACAGAAAGTGGACCGCCAAGCAACTTGCTCAAAATGATATTGTTCGTCGTTATTTTAACGACAGAAGTGGGATTCTGACACCTGGGGAGTTTAAAGTGCATGTTAAGAGGACGGGGGTCGTAGTTAAATTTAAGAACTGTTTCAGAGCAATTGACAGACTTAGGAAATTATTCATCAAAGATAAGGAACTTCGACTTTCGTCTTTACCAGCGTATTTGAGATTGCTTAGAAACCATCGTCATAGGACTAAACTCGAGACCAAAACCAGTCAGTTTGGTCGCTTAAGCACAATTTTTCAACAAGGTCTTATTGCCTCTAAGCCTTATGCTGTTCGGGGACTGAGTGTCGACAATACGTTTACGAAGACACTAGTCGGTGTAACGGGACACGGTTCTTCTCTATCTCCAGGTGAAGGAAAGATAGAGGTATTCAAACGGATCCTAAAAGGTATCCGAAGCTCGGTGGAGAGAAGGAAGGCACTTGAGTAGTAGAAAGCAAAATTGCAACTGAATTGAAAATGTTAGAAAGCTAGACTATGTCCTACCCTGTTGGTTGGTTGAGGTCGTCTAGCTCAAATGCATACTGAAATCAAATATCTTGGAGTGCGTCATGGGAAATGCTCACGGACGTCATTGTCTGTCTTCCCATGGAACGTTCTTCGTCGTAACTTCGTGCTCTTTCTGATCAGGACTTCAGCGTCCTGAACAACCGCAAACGGAATGATGACGCATTCGTCGTCACTTCCGGCCCCCTTCTTAAGTTCGCGTACAAAACGCTCGGGAAGAATTTGCATTGTGTCCGTGTAATAGATAGCCCATGACAAGTCCAGTAATTTGGTCCTCTGAGCGACAGAATGAGTCTCGGAAGTAAAGCCGGGAGGAAATGATAACGGAAGACGGCCAGCATGGTAGGCGCGAAGAGCCTTTTTCTTGATCTATGTCATGTTGCGTTGACAACCATCTATGGCACTAGGATGGATGTTCTGCAAAAGTTGAAGCAGCTCGGTGTCTTCCGAAGAGAGAGATGGGAGAGGAGAGTGGGGAGCGGGGAGCGGGTCAAGTGGAATGGTTGGCTCCTGTTTCCTTGTCGGAAGAGGGTGAGGATGGAACATTGACCTTAGTGACCATGTCGATCTGAGTTGGGATCGACACCATTCAAAAGGCAGGTATAGCTAGAGAGAAGTTTAAACGGTACCTTAAAGTTCAAAACGCTTAATGAACTTTTCTATGATCGTAGAAACTGGGTAGGCGTTTGAGTAGTTCAAAGCAAATTATAAAGTGCTGCACAATTTTAAAAACCAACAGACGCGAAATTCATGTTTTTCATTGTGAATAGCTCTTGATCCAGAGGTCCGTTTTGATCGATTACTACATCACTTTTATTGAATATTTCTGTACCAAATCTTAATGAACGAAGGTGCTAAAATATATTTCTCCGGCGTTTATGGAGAGTTTTTAAAAACGCGGCCCTATGTTTTCAGACAGAGGAAAACGGTATATTAAGAGGGTAATTTAAGTTAGGTACAATTTGTCCCGAAAAAGACAAGCTCAAATGTTGCCAATCTCACATAGATCACGCTACATCGAGCACGGCAACGGGAATATCAATCTGAACGTAGGATAGAGCACGAGAGGCGGGATGAATTAACAACACAAGTCGGTATATCTATTGCCAGCATCAAAAACTTGTTTTTGCACTCCTGCTTTGGCGGGAGAGTCATATTGAAGTACTACGCTAGGTTTCCAGTGGCAAGTGGCAAAGCAAAATCGGCGATTCTAAACGAACGCGGTATTGCCTGATTTGGTCATCGTTAGTAGAGCTACAAGATGTGAATGACCAATTACATATAATGGGTATTCTGCGCGAACACGGTCTAAAGTTTTTTTTACATTTACCTTTCCGAAAACTGCTCAGCAAAGTCCTCTTCGCATCGCATTTCCTGTCATCATGGTTTTCGAAAATCATGAATATTCCATTTTATAGGCCATGCGATTTAAATCCGGCGAGTCAATGAACCACGACAGAAAAGTTTGACTAAAGTGGTCTATTAACATTGCTATGCAATTTCATACAAAAACTACCAAGTTCACATCGAGGTGGGCTCATGGGCATCCATGACCACGAACTGCTTCTAACTCAACACAAACGCTGATGTTGACGCTTTGCTGAAACCTCCATTTCCTCCTCTCTCTGCCTCTTTCGCACCTGATCACCTTGACGCACATCAGACAATCCCGTTTGTTCATGACGGATGGATTGCCTATTGGAGTGGACCCACGCTGCATTTACCACACAGACGTTGTTCGTCCTAGTGACATCACTTTGAAGCTGTTTCAGTTGAGTCTGGACAACGACTCGAACGGTCAGTCCTTCCGGAAGCATGGCCGCGATTACACTATTTTGACTTTGTCCTTGGAAGTGATCCGGTAGCACCAGTGCCGAGGTCATACTACATACGCCGTAGCGACCGCTCTCTAGTAGAGTCGGTACCTGATACCGACAGACGGGACAGGTGCTTTTGCGCTCAAACCAAGTCTGTACACATGCTTGATGGAAAGCGTGACCGCAGGGTAGCTGCACTTGCGCTCCATCATCGGACAGACATACTGAACAGCGGCTCTTGTCTCCTTTAAACTCCTGGGCATCGTCCAAAAATCCAGGCATAGCTGGCACAGCGCTATGGAGCTTGGGGCCGAATGTTTGAAGCACAAAGCTGACCCAAGAAGGATGTTGGAAACTTTGCAGCAGCGACTCGATGCTGCATTCCCTCGGCACAACGTACCGGATGCCAACGCGTACAGTTAGGGTCGCTGATTTGGACATTTGTAGGTCTACGAGTGGATGGTTGGGATTTTCGGCCTGTGCTGTCGAGAGCAGAATGAGAAGTGAAGCTTGATATCTTATCGACTCCTTGTATCAGTCGACAGTTTTGAGGAAAAGCACTTTTTCTGGTGTTGAAGCCACTTTGCACCAAGGCATCCATATTAGAAGGCCGAAGAGGTTCGAACAGCCACCTGCTCACCTCTTGCGACTGCGCTCGGTTGCCGAGCAGTCAGCTTTCCTCGCACTTTTCGAAGTTTATGCACTTAAATTAGTCTGGAAAGAATGCCAGCGAGAGCACATCATTCGGATGACGCGAGGGGGCCGTTTCCTAGACTTCTCTACCGAAAACCAGTTTAAACGATGGAAGATCAAAGCCTCTACTCTACTTTTTCCTCTTGCACACCTGCTAGCTCCTCGCCCCCTGCAAAAGTATACTCAGGTGACCTTCGGTCTATGTACAATCTAGTTGATTGCTGTGGAGTGGCATGGAGTAAAAGGTTGAAGATCCTGTAATAATTGATGCCCATCAGAATTACTTTGTTTTACAGGAATGGCTACATCCCACTTGGACCAGTGAATCGCATCAAACCATTATCATTTGCCGATATGAGCTTTCCACGAGGTGGACAAGACGCCGCTACCGGCAAACGGTCGGCAACATCCACTGCAACGTCCGAAACGCTCTTCGGTCGTAGACCGGTTGCACCTAGTGTCGAAGCGGAAGAGCGCCCAGCCAAGCGCTCCAAGACGACCAAGAGTGACAAGGCAGGCTTTTCACAGCCACGGACAGCTATCAAGAAGAATAACGAGCCTAAAGAAGAAAAGGCTGTTGCTACTAGCTTCAAAAGTCTGGTCGACGGTGTGCGACTGCTAGGTATCGTTCGTCACGTCGGCACGGAAGAACTCAGTATCAGTTTGCCAAACCGACTTGTCGGCGTCGTCTCCAGAGCCGAGTGTAGCGACCTCTTCCACTCCAGATTAGATTCCGGTAAGGGCAAAGACGCAGAGACATCGGTTGCCTTGTCTGACCTTTTCCACGTCGGCCAATTTGTGCCTTGTTCTGTGCTGTCCACTGGCAAGCAGAGTGGTCAGAAGAATGTACAATTATCTCTTCGCCTCTCTCGTGTCCAAGGTGACCTCACTGCCAGCGAAATTGTGAGTGGGCTCACTCTCTTCGGTTGTGTTTCGTCGATCGAAGATCACGGAGCAGTGGTGTCCACTGGCATTCGCAACCTGAACGCCTTCATCCAGAGCAAAGAGCTGTCTGACGCGAAAGTCGGTCAAGTGCTCTTTGCCAAAGTAGAGACCATGAACTCGTACACGCGCACAGCGACGCTCTCTGTTTCTCGTGAGGCAACGGAGAAGGCAGTCACTCGTGGTGACAAATTTAAAATCGATACCTTGTCACCTGGTATGCTTCTCAACGTCCGAGTAGAAGAAGTGCTGGCAAACGGTCTCAAGGTCAACTTCCTATCCTACTTCCAGGCAACTGTCGAGCAAGGTCACATGAGTTTCCCTGCAACACACGACTGGAGTGGGCGAGTCAAGAAAGGCATGAAAGGTCGAGCTCGAGTCATCAGCATCGACCTCATCAAGAAAGAGATTGCATTGTCTATGGCGCCACACATTGTCCATCTTGAAGTGACGCAGCCCAAGCTGCAGGTCGGCGATATTGTCGACCAAGCCAAGGTGGAGCGACTAGACCCGAACATTGGTATGTTGGTTTCACTCCGTTCTGCCGTTCCGACGCAAGACGAAGAGATGGAGGGCGAGAACATCAACTGGGACCAGTTCATTCCTGGCTTTGTTCACATTTCGAATGTCGACGACAAGCACGTAGATAAGATTGAGAAGAAGTTCACGATCGGCCAGGACGTTCGCGCTCGAGTCATCGGATTCTCTCCCTTTGACAATCTGCTGGCTGTAAGCTGCAAGCCTTCGACGCTGGAGAAAACAGTCTTGCGCACGAACGACCTACAGGCTGGGCAAAAGGTTAGCGGCAAGATTCTTGCGTCCGAGTCCTTTGGGATGCTGCTGGAAATCAGCGACAGCGTCAAAGGACTGGTGCCAACTGCGCATTTGCCGCCGGCCGTAAAGCTTCACAAGGAGAAGAAGAGCAAGAAGAAGGCTGGCAAGTATGACGTTGGCAGTCAAGTCGACGCTCGTGTTCTGAAAATTGAAGACAGCGGCAAGATCGTGTTGACAATGAAGAAGCAGCTGATGGAATCCGAGCTCCCGGTGCTGCGCAAGTACGAGGATGCCCACATGGGCCTGGTCACAACAGGAACGATCACCAAAATTGCTGAATACGGTGTTCTCGTCACTTTCTACGACGGCGTTTTCGGACTCGTTCCCGCTGCTGTGCTGCATGCTGCTGGTGTTGACCGCATCGAAGACGCGTACACTTTGCACCAAGTCGTCAAAGCACGTGTGACGAAATGCGATGCTGTGAAAAAGCGTTTAGTGCTCTCTTTCGATGTCACCGCTAGCACGTCTACGTCGAAAAACGCAATCAATCCCGAGCTGATCGGCACCATGCTTGAAGCCGACACGGTGACTGTCACGGACGTTGAGAACACACGATTCCGATTGCAGACGGCGGATGGTTTGGAAGCCGTATTGCCATTCGTACACGTCACAGACTTTCCTCGTCAAACTGCGCTCGTTGAGTCTATCATCGAGACGGTTCATGCCGGTGACAAGATCCCCAGTCCTCTGCTAGTGTTGTCCCAGGCTCAAGACGGACTCTTAACGCTGACTCGCAAGCCTCTGTTGCTCGCTCACGTAGAGGATGAGACGTTCCGTGTTCCGTCGAGCACCCGTGATGTGACCAAGGGACAGCTGCTTGTAGGCTTCGTGGCATCCATTAACGCCACCAAGGGCGTTTTCGTAAAGTTTTTGAATGACACGGCAGCACTGTGTCCAAAGGCCTACCTCAGTGACTCGTTCGTGACAGAGGTGGACAACGGCCGATTTGAAGTTGGTGAGACTGTTCTGTGCCGAGTGGAGAAGATTGAAAACGACCGGATGGTTGTCGGCTTCCACAACTTCCAGACGGGTGTCAACGGCAGTGCCCTTCCACATTTCACCACCGCCATGCTAGAACAGTACGCTGTCGAGTCCCCGTGGTCGATTGGCAGCACGGAGACGGCAGAGTTTGTTGGTGTGCGTCCGTACGGAGCCGTGTTTACCATGTCAAAGGGTGACGAGCAGGCCACTGTGCTTGTGGCTGATGCACCAGACTCGGACAGCTGGGAAGAAGGTCTGGAGAAGGAGCTGACTCTCGTGGACTACGACTTGGACAGACAGGTGTACTTTGCGTCTCTTGATACTTCCCTCGTGTCGAAGAAGAAGAGCAAGACTCGTTTGAAAAAGGACTCTAGCGTGTCCAATGCGACGGTCGTTGCCATCAACTCAACGCAAAAGTTGGCGACTGTGGTCTTTCAGCGCAGCAGCAAGAAGCCTGAAAACCGTTTGGCTATCGTCGGAGCGGCAGACTTGTGGCGACCAGCCGACTCGACGGAAACGCTGGAGTTGGAAGTCGGTGCGGAGATTCCTGCCTGCCGTGTTCTCGATCCATCGATGAACATCCCCAACTCTCCCTTTAACGCCCTCCCTCTCTTGACCGTCGACCGAGAGACGAGCAAGAACGCCAAGAAAGCACGTGGCAGCGCTGCGTTGCAGGAAGACTGGGAGCAACTGCCAGAGTACTCTTCGGACGACTTGTCGGTGGGCAAGTTGGTGGAAGGACGTATCCTTTCCATTATGGAATCGTTCATGGATGTCAAGCTCAAAACAGACGACAGCTGCGGTACGGTAAATTCTCGTGTGTCCATCGTCGATGCTGACCCGGTCCCTGGAAAGAGCCATCCGTTCGATGCTTACTCTGCCAACTCTCGCGTCAAGGCTCGCATCTTGGCTATTCAGCAGAAAGGTGTGAAAGAGCAGCTGCCTGTGAGTGAGTCGAACCCACCTCGCTACCAGTTCATTGCGCTGTCTATCAAGAAGGAAGAAGTTGCTAAAGAAAAGATCAGTGCCAAGAAACTGGTGCGTCCGGATTGGGCTGAAGGCAGCGCTGGTAGAAAGCTGCTCCAGCCTGGCAAGCGGGTCAGCGGTGTCGTTGTCGAGCATGCGACTGGAGGCTTCCTCGTGCGCTTGAGCCACTGTGTTACAGGCTTCCTTTCGGCACTTGAAGTGGCCGAAGAGTATGAGCAGATCGTAAAGCACAAGGAGGACTTCCCGATCGGCACTCGAGTCGAGGCGAGTGTAGTCCATGTTGACGACGATCGCAAAAGCGTAGAGTTGTCGCTCGTCCGTTCCAGTGAGCTTCAAGTGGAGGTGGGTCAAACGGTCGTGGGTCGTATTGCCAAGAAGAGGACACCTGTGGCTGCTCCTTCGGTCATGGTCCAGCTTGCAGCTGATGTCTACGCTCGCGTCTGCATCACTGAGCTTCGAACACCTTCTAAGTGGAGCAACGAAATGCTGGCTGAAGTCCAGGATGGAGCTTTCGTACGTGCTGTGATTGTGGCCAAGGCCTCTGGCAATCAAATCGACGCTAGCTTGCGTGAAGATGCTCTTGCTGACCCCGAGGCCTACGTGGCTGCTCAGCAAGAGAAGCAGGCCCCAAAGGCTGGTGATTTGGTTCCGGCAGTTGTAGTCTCGACGTCTGCGAGCGGATGCTTCTTGCGTCTCAATCGTGTTCTGTCCGGACGTGTCATGCTGCGTGAACTTAGCGATGACTTTGTCCACAACCCAGAGTCTGAGTTTGCACCAGGTAAAATCGTGGCCGGCCGAGTGGTGAAGGCGACAGACAAGGGCGTTGAACTCAGTCTAAAGGCTTCTGTCGTGTCGCAAGATGCCAACGCGCTGAAGCTGCAGGATCTAAAGGTTGGCATGACGGTCAAGGGTCACATCACGTCCATCAAACCGTACGGTGTCTTTGTTAAAATCGACAAGACTGCTCTCTCAGGACTGGCACACATTTCTGAAATCTCTGACGAAAAGGTGGACGACCTCGAGACCCTCTTCTCTGCTGGCGACTATGTCAAGGCCAAGGTCATCAAGATTGAAGGCCGGAAGCTAGGCTTTGGACTAAAGCCCTCGTACTTTGAGGGCGAAGACAGCTCAGATGAGGAAAGTGAAGACGAGGATATGGAAGAAGAGGCGAGTGATGAAGAGGCCGAGGAAGAGGCGAGTGAGGAAGAAGTTGAGGAAGAAGATGTTCCTATGGCCGCCAAGAGCGAGGCGATGGAGTTGGGCAACGATAGTGACAGTGATGAAGACACTTCTGGAGAAGAAAATTCCACAAAGAATGCCCAGTTTACGTGGGATGGCTTTGCGAATGTGTTGGATGAGCAGGATGATAGTGAGTCGTCTGATGAAGAAGAAGAGGAAGAGGTTTCTGCTCCTGCGTCCAAGAAGAAAAACGACGAGTGGGTGATCCTTCGAGAGAAGGCGATTGCCAAGGGTGAGGACGTTCCGGAAACTTCCGCCGACTACGAGCGTCGACTGGCTGTTTCTCCCCATAGCTCTTTCCTCTGGATCCAGTACATGGCGTTCCACGTCTCTCTCACCGAAACGGATTTGGCGCGAGACGTTGCCAAGCGCGCTACGTCGACTGTGTCTTTCCGAGAGGAACGAGAGAAGTTGAACGTCTGGCTTGCCTACCTGAACTTGGAGCACGACTTTGGCGACGACGAGAGCTTCCGCCGCGTCTTCAACGATGCCTTGCGTGTGAACAACCCCAAGCACGTGTACTTGCATCTCGTGGACCTGTACGACCGATCGAACGAGCTGGAAGATGCCATGAACACGACCAAGACGATGCAGAAGAAGTTCCGCAAGAGCAAGCAGACGTGGAAGCGCACGATCCAACTGCAAGTCAAGCACGAGCAAAAGGATGAAGCTGCTCTGACGCTGCAGCGCAGTCTCAAGAGTCTGCCCAAGCACAAGCACTTGCCAGTGATCCTGGCCTATGGTCAGTTGCTGTACGAGAACGATGACGTGGAGAAGGCTCGGACGGTGTTCGAAGGCATCGTGTCGACGTACCCCAAGCGTCTAGATCTTTGGAATGTCTATTTGGACAAGGAGATCAAGTTTGCGGACGACACGGGCTCGGTGCGTTCCTTGTTCGAGCGTCTGCTGGCCATGGAGTTCGCTCCGAAGAAGATGAAGTCTTTGTTCAAAAAGTACCTCGCCTTCGAGCACAAGCATGGCGACGAGCAGTCCGTGGCTCACGTGAAGCAGTTGGCGCAGGAATTCGTGGAGCAAGCGACGGCATAGATACTATAGGTTAGGAGAGGCAAAGGCTAGAATACATTTGCACATGCTTTTATTGTTCACAATCACTGTTTTCGCTTGAGCTTTCCAGTGTATCGAAATCAACAATGCAACTATCGAGGTCGGTCGAGTCCAAGTACCCACCATTGCCAACAAGTATCCAAGCAGGCACTGTAAAACTTCATCTATTCATTTGTCTTACAAGACGTACAAACGTAGCGATGTTTGAGACTCAATAGCCATGTGGAAAGCTAACTACACGAATGTCTACTTGGACTCGTCGTACGACAGACTCTCGTTCTCGGTGAACTTTGGAGACTTGATAGCCGAGATGTTGGATTGCTGAGGAGAGAACAAGGCGGCCTTTTCCAGCATCTCCTCGTCATGCTTGTCTTCGTCCTGGCTCTTGAGACGAGCAAAGACTGCGATGCCGCACAAAGCTAGAGGTACGCACATATCCGTAATGGTCCACATCGTCCGAGCACCAAAGCTCTCGTAAAGCATACCACCAACGAGCGTGCCCGTCGCCCGTCCAATACCGTTCTGGACGGCGTTCAAAAGACCCATGACGGTTGCCTCTGCTCCGGGTGGAGCTCGCTCGTAGATGTATTGAGTGACAGCAGCCCACGTGATGCCAAAGGAGATGCCGTGGAGGAACTCGAAGGGAATGGCCACCCAAGCGTTCGGCATGAGTGCATAGCACGTGACTCTAGCAAAGTACGCTGCGCAGGAGAGCAATAAAACGTTGACGGTTCCGACTTTGTCAATGATTTTTTGGGAGTAGAAGAAGGCTGGAAGCTCACTTGATGTCTCGCACATAATTGCAATGCCGACGATCTGAGGGTTCTCTCCTGACAAGTTGTAAAGGTTGAGCGCAAGGAAGCTAGAGAGCACGCCGTACATGATCGACATAAAGTAGACGATAAGGAAAAGCACCAGCACGTCTGGCTCATGCAGCAACGTCTTGAGCCCTTCCGCCAACGTCGGCGTGTGCTCCTCTTCCTGCTCCCCAGTCTCGAGTAGAGCAGACGTCTCTTGCTTCTTCGGATTGTCACTCTTCTTCGGGGCTGGCATGCGGTTGAGGAAGACGACGGACAAGAAGGATAGGATGAAGAGGTTGTAAAAGGACCACTCGATGCCCCAGAGTGCAACCATCCCACCCGTAACGTAAGCGAACACGCCGTATCCGACCGCACCAAACATGCGCTGCTTTCCGTACTCGCCACCCTCCTTGCTCAATAGGTAAAGAACGGACGTGTCTAGCAATGCACCTCCAGCAGCGTACACAAAGCTACCGACAAGAATCAGGGCGGCAGCCATCGTGAACGAGTCGACGAATTGAAAGAGCGTAAGGAGCGCCGTGCCAGAGAGGAAGGTGACAATGTGGACGAGACGCTGGTTGTCAATGTAGTCGGCGATTGCTCCACATACGGGGGGAGAGATCATGCCGCAGATGCATTGGATTGTCTGGAGGGTAGCGATTTGTACTTTGGAGATATTGAGCACATTTTGGCAGAAAATGGGGAGGAAGTTGATGAGGGCCGAGTTGCCGCCGCTGCTGAACATGTAGGCGAGCTTGGGCGCCCACAGTATGCCCTTGAACTTTTCCGCTAGCGTCTCCTCCTTGGTCATGGTTGCTTGAGCTGAAGGAGTCGAGTATAAAAATGAAGATGGTGATCGAAGAGGTACTCAGTCCTGTCTTTGCACAGATCTAGTCAGGAGGAGATGTAGCCACTCAGATGCGCGAAGCGGTCTCGGGCCCAGTTATCATGCTCTCTCGATCCTGCGCTAACTTTAAAGCACACCTACCACTTACAAAGTGTAACAGGTAGTGCTAGGCCGACAATAGAGAAGGCGCGAAGGAGCATTTCTTTGTGCGATGCGTTCGATCAGCTAGACTACGATGGCTACGTGGTTGAAGGCGCAAATCAGACGGCATTACCAGCCTATCAGACGAACGGAGCTCCATCGATTGTGTACCCTCTAAGACTCACTCGGTGAAAGCCTAGAGGGAAGAGTTGCCGGTTCTGGCTCTCTCTTCCCTCTTCGTGTGATGCAGGCGATTGCATCTGATACCCGGGGTAACCGTCTCGGATGGGAGTGAAAACCTACGGGCTGCTGCTATCTTGTCAAAGGACTCTAGTGGCTGTCATCTACGCTTTTTTGCGAAAGAGACAAGAATGTAGCTATAAGTATTATGCTAAAAGCCTGGTTTACAAGAGCTTTACAGAGACCAGCATGGTTTCGAAGGAGAGGCAACATGCGTTATGTAGATGAAAGACCGAATCATAATTCAAGCAATTTTCATTGGAAGAACGGTGTTATGCCGCCATGAACGAGCTCTTACGTTCCTACTGAATAGAAGTGTCAATAAAGTCAAATAAAAACCTTCAGTGAAAGCTGTTGGATGTGCCTTTTAAAATTAATTTTCTAATCTTTTCAGTAGGGGGTGTCAAACCTGGCAAAAGTACCTCATTTTCTTAAATAAGATTCTCATCTTTCAACTCTACTGATCTTATTTGGAGCCTGACTGATTCATGAGCGCTCGAAATGAAACTTTCGATACTTTTAGGAGTTATGGCTGATTATTTGGCAATCAGGCACCTCATTATATTTTGCGATTTTGACAGGTTTGACACGCCCTATTAACACATTTAGAAAACTTGCGGATCCTCTTGCCAGAGCACTGTTTATTAAACTAGTGGCGGTCCCTCGTTGACGCCGCATGCAAATGCGGGTTTCAAGAGAGTCATACCTACTTTTACAAAGAACCATCTTTTGTGAAGTTGAGTGGCCATAGAGGCAAGGGGAAGCCATGTAGGTACAGCAAAATATATGCCCAAGGTTGCTGCGTTTTAACGCACTCGACGTTGCAAGTGCTCACTTGCAGGAATCGATGAGTAAAGGAACAATCGTATAAAGACACCTGACGTTTGAAAACAAAAGTGATTGTTTTGCACTCAAGGTTGTACTACACGCAAGATACTACAGCCAGGCTATTTGTGCAATTTATGATCGCGCACTGTTATTTGCCCTGATGACCGTCCGGGTTGATTTATGAATGTGCAGCCACCAGAGATACCTGCGTTCGTTGCAGAAATACCGTCTTTAAAAATCAAGGAAAATTGAGCATGAAATGAAAGGAAATTCTCGTCCTCTTGATTAGATCCAGGGAGAAAACATACCGAGATCTTGCGGATCTTAGCAAGAAAAGATGTTCACAGCAACTGTCCGAGAGTACACCGCCTTGCTTCACGATCGCTCTACTTAAAGGATTCTGTCCGAATGTTCATTTTTCAGCGCTGTAGTTGAATATAACTCAAGCAAGAATTTGTACCTCGAGTCGATTCCCAACGGTGTCTTGTAGGAACAGAAATCCAGTCAATTGAATGTGTGCACGTAGTGCAGCTGCAGGTGTTAACAATCACAGATAACGTGAGCTGCCACCTCGACATAAAACCGGGAAGAATGAATAGCCATGGTGTACGGTATGTGCGCAACTAAAGAAATCCAGCAGCGCTTTATCGTGTAAGCATCAGATGAACCGCTACGTGGACATGAGCATTGCTGGAAACAAGATTGCAAACTTGGTGAAGCAGGAAAGTGTGTCCAAGCTGTCTCGGGAAAGGTTAATCCGCGGGAACCTGGGGCCATCGACTACTTGACAACAAAATTCGGTCTGGATTACATTTGCTTCTTCCGGGAAATAGACGTGCGCTCTCTTTGCAAAAAGTACTACAATCGGATGCAGTTGATCTCTGCCTTTCCGTCGTGAGCCACGGTCCATCTCTTGAGTACTTGAGGCACGGTCCACTCCATAGCACGTATCCTAATTTTTGACAATTGGGGTGTGCGTAGCGGCACCTTTGCTCGCTTTTGCATGTCCGATTTTATAATACAGCAAATGTCCGCTGCCATCCAATGCCTTCTCGATGCGATCTGGCACGATATGGGCAAGCTTGACACGGATGTCCTGTTGTATCGCTCGTCGTATGTGATACGAATAATAAGCTATAGGAGGCAACATGACTGTCTACAAGATATCAAGGTGTCCGTTCAACACGTCGATTAGCTTATGAGCGCACAATGGAGAGACGAGTAGCTGGGACGCAAACTCGCGCACAATTACGCTAGGAGTCGTGTAGATCCTGCACGGTACGCTCGTCGAACATAAAGCTACCGCCGCACCTATTACACATGACAGTATAAACTAAACGGGCACTTTTTCAAAAATCCTGGCTTGTCAAGCTATCCCATGTGTTGCGGGAATTGCGTTCGAAGCAGTATCCATCGACTTCATCGTGGCGAAACGGCCTCGATACAGTGGAGAAGCGGCCGAAAGACTGAGCTTTATGGGAACGTTCAGTGCGACGAATGCGCTAAGCTGTAATTCACTGGTTTTGCGTGCAAAATAGCGACGCTTAGCAGAAACGTCAACACGGCAATGGAATCCAGCTGCGGCTGACGAAAGCACCCATCCACCTAGGTTAATTGTCTCGCACCTTTTGGCGGCAAACGTGGCTCCGAAAAGGCTGGTCCGTCAATTGGCGCATTCAAGACCGTGAGTTTGTTGAGAAATGTATTCCCATCACTCCGGCATGCTGATTGAAAGACTATACGCTCCAACTAACGCGTGGCCGGTACCCATCCACGCCTCGATCGCGTTTCTCATCTGTAAGTCGACGGCCGTCTTGTCCCACTTTAGTGTGTCTCGCTTGTGGATGAAAAGGGTTCACTCGGTCGCACGATTGTGCTAGTGAGCGACTCCGATTGGCCGTCCTCTGGCCAGCAAAACGATAGTGCCACATACAAAGTGATAGGGACAGCGAGGAAGAGGAAGCGGCTCGAATTTTCATCTTGCACTGCGTCCACCTCCTTCAGCCCATAGCAGCCACGTCGTAGTCGTCTCTTCACCTGACTACACTCCCTATTTGTGTACGTGGATGCAACACTCCCAAGCGCCTGCTCGGTCTCTCGAACCGAGTCCAGTGTCCGATTATACCATGAGCGGCGACGCGACCAATTTTGAAAACATGCAGCCGGACGGTTTCGTCAAAATCGGAGGGCCCCTGCCGGAGGCCTCCGACCCGCGCACCATCAAGAGCTCCGCGGCTGTCCCAGGCAAGGGCCACCGACTCTTCTATCTCCGCGTCATCGACTCCCGAAAATGGCACTACAGCGAAACCTTTGCGCTCTTCCTCGACTTTTTCATACAGCTACTCTCCGTTTCCTTCTCCCCCAAGGAAGACTACTTTAACGAGTTTGCCGCAAAGGGATCCAGATACTTCAGCAGCGGACTCATGCTATGCTACTTCGTCGACATGTGCATACGTGTGCTCGGCATGCGAGGTGCTCTCTTCCGGTCCCACTCAAATATCGCAGATCTCCTATGTCTCTTGATCCTCGTCGCCGTCCTCGGCTGCCGATACGCTATCGGAGACAAGCACCTGACGATGGCGACGGACGAAGACGAGGACGGACACAAGGACAAAGTCTCATTCGACTACTGCTTCTCCCTCGTATACCTGTGCGTCGTGGCTTGCCGACTCATCCTCAAACCTCGCGCTCGAATTTTCTCCAAGAAGCTTCACAAGTTTCGTGCGAACGGTGACCACTTCCGAGTATCGATCGAGTCCTTGCGTTCGTCGCTCACTCGTATTCCTGGCATCTCTGCCTTGGCGATCGAGATGATGGAGACGGATCTTGTCATTATCTGTGGACGAGACGAAGGTGACATGACGAGAGATGAGCTCATGATGTTCCTCGAAAGGGCGCTCCAGTACCGACCGAACACGCTGTCAGCGACAGAGTTCTTGGCCCACTTGCGTGATATCGATGCGTCTGCGTCCAACATGGCGTACGGCATCTTCGACGTGGTCCGATCGACGCTGTCGCACTGGTCCAACCAGACGGCCGACCTGATCTTCTGCTTCCTCGTCGTCTGCGTAAATGCAGCCATCAACCCTGCTATGTCATACTTTATGGACACCATCACGATGGCCTTCAACACGCTCGAGGAAAAGGAGCATGATGAGGGCATGCTCAAGATGGGCATCCTGGGCATCTTGGGACTGTGTGTGCCGTTCGTGCTCGGCAACTATGCTATTGGCTACTTCCAGTCCAAAATGATCAGTAAGGCGACCGAGCGGATGCAGAGCAAGCTGCTGGACATCATTCTCCACCAAGGCACGTCTTTCTTTGCCGAGCGATCGGAGGGAGACCTGAACAACTTGTTCTCTAGTGATGTTGCTCGTGTCAACGCTCTGTGGCAAGCCGTGTTCTGGAACTTAATTAACCCCCTCGTGTCTGTCATCTTTGGTTTCGGATACGCACTATACATGGACTACAGCATCGGTCTCATGGCCTTTGCCTTCTCAGCTGTGCTCCTGTCGTCTGGTCCGCAGGGTTTCGCCGCCCAGCGCTCGAAAGAGTTTGGATCCAAGAACGCGTACGTGGCGGCCGAGTTCCAGAACTCAATTGGCTGTCAGAAGGTCGTGCGTGCCTACGCCATCCAGGAGCCTCTGATGACGCGCTTCAAGCGAACGTGCAGCATTTTGCGTAAGAACCAGTTCAGCAAGGACTTCTGGTCGAGCATCGTCCAGATCTACGTTGAGAGTGCTATGTACATCTTCACAGCTATCATGACGGCCTCTCTTGCGATGAAGGTGTGGCGGGGAGAGATTTCCAGTGGCAACTTCTTTGGCTTCGTCACGCTTCTCAACCGAGTGTCGAGTCCCGTCACGGTGCTTGGAGGTTTCATGCGTGTTGCCATCGGTAACGCCAGCAGTCTCCAGCGTATTGATGACATCATCGTTGGACTGACGAACCAGCCTGGCGACGACGACGGAGACAAGAACCTGCCGGACCTGCCCAAGATGCAGCAGCATTTGAGTATCGAACGTCTCGTGTTCCAGTACGACAAGACGTCCGATCACTACGTTTTGAATGAATTGTCTGCCAACATCCCTCGAGGCAACTACACGTGCATCGTCGGTCCGTCCGGATGTGGTAAAAGTACCCTTCTGGCTTGCTTGATGCAGTTCGAGGAGGCCGACGGTGGCTGCATCCGACTGGACGGTCACGACATCTTCAACTTTAGTAAGACGAGCTTCATGGACCAGACGGCCGTAGTGTTCCAGGACGGAGGTATCTTGAACGGAACTATTTACGACAACATCCGATACGGCAATTTGTCTGCCACGAACATTGAGTGCGAAGAGGCTGCCCGATTGGCCGAGTGCTCCTTTATCAACGACCTCAAGGACGGCTTCGAGACGGTCATCGGCCAACACGCCACCTGCAGTCTCAGTGGAGGTCAGGCGCAGCGTGTCTGTCTCGCCCGGGCGCTCTGTCGCCGACCTAGTCTGTTGCTACTTGACGAAGCCACAAGTGCCTTGGATCCAGAGACGGAGGCGTCGATTGTCGCCACGCTGGAGCGTCTGAGTCGCAAGATGAACATGACGATCATCAGTGTCACGCACCGACTGTCTACTGCGCTGAACGCCGACCAGATACTCGTCTTGAGCAACGGTCGCGTCGCGGAGGAAGGCCAGTATAACCAGTTGGTCCAGAAAGGAGGCCTCTTCTACGAGATGGTCTACCAGAAGGAGTCTTCCGACGACGAAGAGGACGCTCCGCTAGCCATGAGCAAGCGCCATGAACCGAAGACGGCGCAGATCGGCGCGCCGGCGGTTGAGCGCACCAACTCGGTGGCGGATGAAGCTCTGCCCAAGTCGGAGGACAGCCAGCTGGCGCTGCAGCAGTTCACCAAGAAGCTGAGTCATCGAGTGGTGAACGAAGCCTCGGATACGCACCCGACGTCGAGAGGCGCTGCACAGAGATACCGCTACGGCAACCGTCTATCGAGTCGCAGCCGCAAGGCGAGCAGCCACAATGGCGAGGACGGGTACACGAGTACAGGCAGGTCGCAGGACAACTCGAGTATGTTAAACGCAGTGGAGGGCGGCCAGAGCTACTTCCCTGGTGCTCAGGAGGTGGCTCGTGCGACGCCGACTCCTCCTGCGAATGACGAAGAGCAGCGGAGTAAGTACTTTGTGCTGTAGATTTCATGAAATGAAAACGAAAATTCAAATCCAATTTCTTGCCTCCTTAGGACGGACTGCCAAGTAAGACAAAGGGTGTTAATGAAAAGACATCTACGAGAAAAACTAAAATCCGAGCGTCGCGCGACCGTACATGGACTCGTCTTCCGGTACATCAAAGTCGTCCACCTCGCCTGAATCCATTGTGAACTCCACTTTACTTTTCCACGCGCCCTGTTCTTGTTCCTTTGGTCCGCTCGTGTTTCGCTTCAACGCTTCTGTTGTTTTTGTCCCGGCCTTCTTCTTTCGCTGCTGCATCAAGTACCGGTGCGCACTCCGCAGCGTCTTGACCCACCGCGCCAGCTCCTGCGGGTTCTTGGTGAAAAAGTGGGACTGCTGCGTGCTGGTGGAAAGAATGAACTCGGTGCCCCTGCGCTCGTCGGGACACACGACCTCGAGGCTCGGGTCGTTCAGTTCAATCTCTCCTCGAATCTCGGCGTCTCCTCGGCGCTTGTAGTACCTCAAGTACCCGTCGCTCGTGACTTCGCACCACCGCTCTCGAGCTCCTCTCATCTTCTTCATGTTGCCAATGAGATTCTTGCTGCTCCACTCAGTCGGACCCTTTTCCAAGAACCCTGTCAGCGTCGGCATCCGATCCACATTTAGATCGTCTGCCTCGTTCACGGAACTCATCTTCCGCATCTTCGGCGACGCCATCTGGGGCCGTTTAGGGCTTGCCTCCACCGCTGATGACGACGGTGATGGTTGAGAAGAGGGCTTTTCCTTCTTCGGTGCTGGCCTGCTACTCGACGAGACCTTTCCTCCCTTCAGGTTGTTCAGTTCGTCCTGTGCGTTCCGAAGCTCTTCCTTAATGGCATGTCGCTTCTTCTGACAGTCCTGAGCCAGCGCCTGGTCTCCGTTCTGCGCTGCCTTACTCAGCGTCTCCACTACCTTTCTCTGTCTCTGCCTCAGCTCCTGGATCTTGGCTTCCAGTTCCTCGGTCTTGGTCTTTGGCTTCTCTTTCTTAGCAGACTGCTCCGGCTTGTCCGCCTTGCCTTCCTTCTTTTCTTCCACGCTCTCGCTCTTGTTCTCTTCCTCTTCCTCGGCCTTGCCGTCCGTGCCCTTGTCCATATTGGACAAGTGCTTGTTCAGCTGCTCCATCTCCTTTAGCACTCTGCTCGTCCTCTTTTGCTCCTTGGCCAGCTCGTCTTCCATGAACCTCCGCCTACGCTTCATCGCGTGCAACTGCTTCTTGGGAGTCATCTTGGGGTCCAGCGCAAAGAACTCGTCGTCTGCGTTCCTGTCTTCCTCTGCACTCGCCATCTTCTCGTCCACCTGCGCCTGCAGCTCCTGCAACTGTTTCTCCAGACCCTCCTGCTTCTTCTGCAGACTCTTATTTCCGCTCGTCATCTTGGAGATGTCGTCCTTGAGCTCTGTATTGCGCTTCCCCAGCTCGTCCGCCCGCTTCAGCTCTGGGTTGTCGCCCTCCTTTTCCTGCTCCTTGAGCTGTTGGATCGTGTGCTCAAACTGGCGCTTCTCCACCAGCAGCCTGTCGTTCTCCTTCCGCAAGTCCAGTCTGTCCTTGTTCAATCTGTTGTACGCTTTCGACACGACCGCGTACTTTTGCTGCCGCTGGCCAATCTGCCGAAGGAGCTTTCGCATCTCCATCTTCCACAACTCTGATCTTAAATCGTCCGACACGAGTACAGTCACGAGGTCTCGCTTGGCTTTCGTGGCAGGGTCGAACCGTAGCGACGAGTGGGAGTTAAAGTCCGACGACTGGAAATCTCCTTCCTCTGGAGGCACAGCGTCCGGATTATCTTCGTATGTGCCCCGACTGGCGTTGGCGAAGACAATCTTGAGAGGTCTCGAAGCACTCTTGATCTTCTCCACGACCATGGCGTAGCTGTCTCCTGCCAGCTGGACACCATCCAGAGACACCAGTCGCATTCCGACCGTCAGTCGTCTACCACCCTTATAAGCATCGTATAAACTAGCATATATCCGGCAAGTACGTACTGATGGGGCTTGACGCTCCAATTGTGAAGCTCTGCCGGACCTGGTTTTCCACCGACCTTGGGCAGGTCATCCACCTCTGCCTGGAAGAGAGGGTATGGCGTCTCCTGCGACTGCTTCACCTCTCGCAGACTGACACCGAGACGCTTCTCGCTGAACTCGATCTCGACGGAATGCACCCACGAAAAAGTCTGGTTGCCTACAATGGCCACGACAAGATATTAGTAAACCGGTTTCAACATGCACAAGGCTCGACTTACTCTTCTTGCGCTTGACGGATGGAGGCGCCCACTGGGTCTTTCCACTGGGCGATATAAAATAGTACTTGCCCTTCTGGGACTTGCTCTCACGCTTTTTCCATCCTGGAGGCAGTGCCACGTCCTCCTCCGGCTTGGCGTGGGAACCTCCGGGAGTCGTTCGTCCGTTGTCCCTATTGGCCATATCCAGTTGGGAGAATTAGAATGGACGACTAAAGATATGCAAGAGTAGATTAAATTCCTACTTGGCCATGGCCAGCTCCCTCGTCGACGCCTTCTGGCTGGTATTGCTCCCAACGTGCGTACGATGCGACCACACGCGACCCACTTTACTAGGCGCGCACAAAAGTGCACGCTTTCTTCCACGGACCCTATTTTCTGAGACGGTGGTCTTGTCCCATCTTGTCGACGTTCGATTCGATCCTGAAAGGGCAGTGACAATGGACACGCTCGTCTTCTCGTTTCAAGTGTCTCTCCTGTCCTGCTCCACGAATATAAATAGCAAATTGATCAACAGCCCACTACTCTTAATGGCCAGCGGTCCTCTGACCATCTTAGTCCTTCGATTTTATAAAAGCATAAAGCAAATGCCAACCCAAGTTTCCACGAGATTGACACGTAGCCGGCAATCTCCTCCGACGATGCCCAACGTAGCACTTCCACTAGAGCTGCTTCATCTACGTCTCCTTCCATTCGAAAGACCTTCCACTAATGGCGTATGAGCTCCAGATCCCCATTGCGAACCGAACGACATGCAAAGTAAACTCTCCACCATCTATTCCTAACGAAATGTTAACAATCCTAAATTCCGGTCCGACGACACCGTCACCAGCGCATTCTCCGTCGGGTGCCAATTCGCATGCAGCACGCTTTTATCTACAAGACACATATCAGTCGCATGCACTTCAATAAAGATACTAGAGCACGTACTGTGGATAGCCTGGGTCTGGTGGGGACTCACGTCTCCATCTCCACACCGAATGTCCCACACGTTCACTGCTCCTTGCTTGTTTCCGCACGCAACGTGGTTCCCATTCGGTCTCCATCGAGGCACAAGATATTGACTAAGTCCTTGCGTGCCAGCCAGGAGAGACATCACCTCTCCCCTCACACGCAAATCCTTCATCAAGAGCTTGTGCTCCGTCGCAGAGATGCTGCTGACCATGACGAGATTCGGGTCCATCGGGTTCTCACTCACGTCGTTCATTTTGCACAGCGTCGGCTTCCGCTTCTCCACCACTGTCTCCACGTCCCCACGCTCCATGTCGCACAAGAGCACAAGGCCGTCCAGACCGCCACTCAGCATTCTTCTCCGGTCCGAGTGGATGCACAGACTGCGCACCTCGCTCTTGTGCTGCACATGGAGGTTTCTTCCATTGTCAATGCTGGACTGCTGGACGTTCCAGATCATGATGCTGTGGTGGCGACCGGCAGTCACCAACCGCCTGCTCGTCAGCGCCTCTCCAGAGCCTTCCGGCAGCCACTGGACGGCCGTCACGCCTCGAGGATGCAGTCCCGTCCGCATGCGCGTGAGTCGGTCCTCTGCTAGTTTCTGCGGACGCTGGCAGTTCCGGAGCTCCATGTTGTGCAGCCTGGCAACGCAGAACTCTCCCTTGTTGTCCAATGGATCTCGAAAGGCCAGAGCGATGCGGTTGCCGTCCGGACTCCAGCACATGCTTTCGGCGCACGGCGCTTCATTCCGAAGGGCGTACGAGTCCAACTGAACGACGCCATCGAGACTCTGTCGTTTCGAGTCGTATCTCCAGATCTTGAGGGCCCCATCGTCCGATGCCGTCGTAAAGAGTTCCGGTACGGCAGGGTTAAACGCCAGGAGACGCGCCTTTCGAGGCATGTTGTCAGGAAAGTAGTTTACTCGCCACTGGGACAATAGCTCTGGAGACGACTTGCCACCACAGGACCGACTCGTCTGCGCTTCGCGATCGACAGAGGCTTCCGGAATCTTGTCTGGAGCGTCTCTCGCTGGCTCCTGCTTTACCTGCTCTGGCTCAATGATCACGACGTCATCGTCATCGTCTTCTTCCTCCTCATCATCTTCGTCTACGATGCGCCGACGCTTGGACGATTTCTGTCGCTCTTCCCCGCCACGCTGCTGGCCGTAAAACTCTTGCTGGAGCCTCTGACGCTTCTCCAACGACTCCACCACGACGCTGTGGTCCATGACTTTATACTGCTGCGTCTGGATCTGCTCGTCAATCTTCTTCTTCTGCATCTGGAGCTTCTCCAGCTCCTTTTGGCTCTTTTCCAGATCATCCTTGGCCTTCTCCAACTCTGTGCGGAACTTGTCTCCCTCCTCTATCGTCTTTTTCGTTGCCTCGGACCTACCTGTACTCAGACTACGTCCTCTCGTCTCTTTCTTCGACCTAGATCTAGACCTAGCTGCACTTGGACTACGCTCTCTCTTCTCTGAACGCACATTATTTCCAGTCTGATAACTACGATGTGAAGGTGTCGGCGTCTGCTTCCCAGCTGAATAACTACGAGCTGAAGGTGTCTGCGCCTGGTTTCCAGTTGAATAATCGCGCTCTGAGGGTATTGCCACTCGCGTCGCAGAGGATGGATCACGATCCGCAGGCGTCGGACGCTGCTTTCCGCCCAAGTACATATCGTTAGAAGTATTAGGAGTAAACTGTTGGGGCGCAGGTCGCTCGCTCGACCGACTCTTTGACCGTTTGCGAGAGTTGTGGCTGGTTTGTCGTCCTAGCGCCACGTAGTGATTCCCCGGTGGCTTCGGAGCTAACTTTCGGCCGCCTGTGCGTATCTGGACGGACCGCTCTTCAGACGGAGCAGGCCGTTTGGCTCGAGGTGAAGAAAGCTCTTTGTGCATTGCACTATCACTTGGTCGGCGATGTGGAGTGGATGGAGGACTGTGCCGACGCTGCAGCACCCCATTGGACGTGTCAAAGTCGTTAGCAGAGAGATTGAAGCCGCCAGTGTTACTTACATGCACGCTTCTATATCGGCTCTCGTCACTGTACGTTGGGTATCTACCACCGCTGCTGGATGGTCTGCTATGGCTGCTGCTGGCATAGTGCTGGCGACGCATTCCGATAAATGGCGTCTTTGGTGTCGGAGGCTGTGCGAAAATTTCAACTCGGGGACCAATCCCAAAACATTAATATTAAAATGTTGCATTCCGAGCCAATCGTATGCAGTCAAGAAGGCGCGAAAATCATCGGATCTGGCGCCATGTCGGATACCAGTCTTCTTCCATCTAAACACCACGTCGAGATGTACGCATTCTTCTCGGACGCATTTAAAAACATTGATCAGTTGAAGTGGTTCCATTTATCCAATAGTTTGATATATTAAATGCGTTTCGGCATCCTAGCTAGGAGCGGTCCTCACGACGTGCCATCAGCCGAGGAAGAAATGTCATGCCTCAGGTATATTCCCTAAACTTCTCTTATCGCTCTTGGCATAGCTTTTAATGGTGAAATTGGCATTTTACTGTCTTCAGTCCGTCTGCCTTCTCGTCTCGGGCAATATCCTGACGTTCGTATAGTCTCCTTTGGTCTTTGGTCTTTCGGAACGCTTATTGGCGAGTGTTGTTGACAGTGGACGTATGGGGCTTCATCTTTACGTTAGTCATACGCGGTAGACCGCAGGTCGATTGGTTAATGGCTGTCCGAATTGGGAATGGACTCCAAGTTACCACCGGTAGTCAGTGAATCGATCTAAGATATCCCGAGGCAAGGGCTTTTCATCCTCGTGCTTAAATGCTTCGGTCACATACATTGTAATCAGAGTATTTTCTTGGTCTGGTACGTTTCGCACCGTCCACTGCTGGATTGATTAGCGATGGCAGAGTTGCCCACAGGGAAGCTTCCAGGATACATTCCGTGCGGCAGACATAGCTGTGACGATGTGACGAACAGTGCTTGTGCTCATGTGAGTGATGGTCCCTGCTCCTTGCTCCACGGAATGGATGTCGAGTTAACGAAAGTTGCTTTGCTTCAAGCGCTTACACAAGGACTAAAGGAGGCAACACACCCACTCTATGACCGGAGCTTTTGCACTCGTACATTCTGTCGAACCACGGAAGATTTAAATTATCCACTTGAATCAATATACACCTGCCAAGTCACTTGACGTGGACTGGACGAGGGTTACAATCATTTTGTTGTTATCAAAGATGAGCGTTCATTCTATAGACCACAGATACACAGGACGCTTCATTTTCCAACCAGCTTCCAACAGCACAAGTCGCCTTAAACTACACTATTCAGCACGATGCACGCCAGTATGTTTGCCAACCCAACTCGCCATCATTTTTTCATGAAAGCCAAGATCGAAAAGCAGCAACGTGAACAGTCTGCCTGGCTCAGTGACAAGAAGCTGGAGACGACGTTCCTGGCAGAAGATGAACGCGAAGATACCGAAGTCACTCAAGATAAAGATGCGCACTCTGCTTTTAAGAAACAAAAGCGACGCGCCAAAGCAGAACGATGGTGGTTCACCCTGAGCAGAGTCTTAGCCTATGCACATGCAAGGCTTCATTAGGCTGTCCTTATCAGCATCCTATGACCCGCAGCCCATGCCTTGCTTTGAATAATCTGGCTTGGATGGATGTCTTAGGAAATTATTTTGAAATTCGTTGGGTGGAAGGATACCTCGTATTTGGTGAAGTAGAAAGTGGAGAAGAGCAGCAAATTGCTCGAAGCATTATTGATATATATTCAACAATACATTTCAATTTCTTTTCTTTTAAATGTCCGAGTTGCTGTGTAACGTAGATGGATATTTCATAGGTTGCTTATCCTTCTCGGCTTTGCAATATCATTCTGGTCGTGTGCTGACAGTCCATAGTCCTTATAGCGCACACATCGAGTTGGAACATGAAAGAACATCTATCTCTTGAATGTATTTCAAATAGCAACTTTGGAAGAATCTGCGGGAGTGTGCATGCTACAAGATACCTGGTTGTGAAGTCTGTGTTTGTGGATTGCTTGCATTAGATCAGACGACCCGTTGTTGCTTCTGACAGGATGATGCATCTGCAAACGAAAATTAATCTTTCGAAGGCAAGTACCACCAAGCACCATTCCAAACAAAGTCAGAAATTTTGCGTGTACTACATCATACGCATGTTCCTCGAGGTCGAGTACATGATCTTCCTTTTGGAGCGTAGGCATACTGCATGGATGCCGTATCCACTCGGTGGAATCTGCAGGCTCAAAATCCAGCAAAGATGGTGGATTCTGTGTCGTCTATGCATTCCTAGGATACAATGAAGAGTAGGTTACCACTTTGGGTTTGGCTACCTAGGAAATGAATTTTTCATATATGGCGAATTGCCTATGAGGCCGTAAAGCATGGCTTCTTTCCTTAGTGTAGCCTAGCAAAGATTGGAGATTCTGCTTCAACGTCACTTTCTTTGTCGCGAAACTTACGATAATAATGCTGAGACGATGGAGTGTAGACGCACGTCTTTTACGTATGCAAACGAGCTGCAACTAGAGCGTTTATTTCCCAAGCTACCTCGAACCGCGTACTTCAACCAAACGAAAGACTAGCATTCTTTTGCATGGAAGTACCTCAGTCAAACTCGACCAAATACGTGCCCAAGCATGCCGAAAGTCAGACTAAGACAAAGACAAAGACGCGTACTGCCCGAAGCTCCAGCGAAGACAAGCGAAAGGAGGGACCAGTTACAGAACCACAGAGCCTACGACGGAAGAGGAGTCAGAGCGAGGACTCGACGACTGCCGCCCGTGTCGGCGACGGTCGCTTCCACCACCACGCCTTCATTCTCAAGCACTAAATGTAACAAAAAGTATATCTGATTCTGTACTTTTCTTTCTTGACCACACATAATTTTCTTCGCCGTCTGCGAAGAAACCGATTTCTGTTTTCCTATCCATTCTTCATTTCTCCATCTTCTTCCGAACTCAATAACGATGGCCATCCTCTGCTGCGTATGCGGCGTGCAAATCGAGTCGAATGCCATGAACATGTGCGCCTCGTGCGTCGCCGCCGAGGTCGACGTCAGCGACGGCATTGAGCTCACGAACGAAATGTATCAATGCAAAGGCTGCTTGCGATACGCACCCAAAGGCAAAGGCCAGGGCACATCTAGCTACGGAAGCGCCTGGCTCTATTGCGAGTGGGAGTCGGCAGAGCTCATGGCGCTGTGCCTGAAACACGTCCACGGACTGAACAAGGCCAAGCTCGTGGACGCCGCCTTCGTCTGGACCGAGCCGCACTCGAAGCGCATCAAGGTCAAGCTCACGCTCCAACGAGAAGTGGCTGCGGCACACGCGAGCGTCCAGAATACTTGCGTCGTCACGTTCGTCGTGAACAACGCCAAGTGCCCAGACTGCACCAAGCAGTATCACGACCATACTTGGCGAGCGCTCGTTCAGGTCCGCCAAAAGGTCCGCTCGTCATGCATATAAATGAGATTGATCTTCCGTACTAATTCACTCGAATAGACTTCCCACAAGAGAACGATGTTCCGACTAGAGCAGGAGATTCTCAAGCACGACGCGCACTCGCATGCGATCGGCATCCAGACAGTCAAGGACGGAATGGACTTTTACTTTGGCACGAGATCCGTCGCCGATCGATTCGTGCAGTTCCTAGGCTCCTGTGCCCCCATCCGGTCGAAGCACTCGACGAAACTCATCTCCGAGGACAAGTCACAGGGATCGGCCAACCTCCAGACGACGTTGTCAGTGGAAGTGGCCTCCGTCTGCAAGGACGATCTACTCATTCTGCCCAAGAAGGTAGCAAACGCCTGCAGAAACATTTCTCCCTTGGTGCTCTGCTCCCGCACGACGTCACTCATCCACCTCGTGGACCCAATGTCTGGCGCCAAGGCCGAGCTGTCGAGCGACCGCTTCTGGAGCAACTACTTTGAGCCGCTGGAGACATCTCCTCACCTGTCCGAGTTCTTTGTGCTCGACGTGGAACCTCTGGACGACCAGCCATCACCTAAATTCACAGTGGCAGACATTGAGGTCGCGCGAGAGAGCGACTTTGGCGTGAATGATACGACGTTCATCGTCCGCAGTCACCTCGGCGGCCTGCTGTCGTCTGGAGACAGCGTCAAAGGGTATGACATGACGACGTCCAATATCAGCACCAACCATCTGCGTCTTTTAGAACGGTCGGAGCTTCCGGACATTATCCTTGTCCGGAAGGTGATTCCGAAGGAGGCGCGGGCGAACAAGAAGAAGCGAGAGAGGCAGCTGAAGACGCTCCAGGCGGAACGCAGAGGCAAGATGAGCAAGGCGGAGGAAGCCAAACTGCAGGCGGACTTTGCGGACTTCTCCACCGAGTACATGGAGGAGCAGGACGAGGAGTATCTGGTGAGCAGCATGCAGGCGACGGCGGACGGGCAGCAGGAGAATGCGCATGAGAAGGAAAAGCTAGAGAAAGACGTAGAAGCGCTTGATTTAAATGCAAAGGAATAGACTGACTCGCAAAAGGCATCGTGTTAGAGGTAATTACTGCGTCTTGGCCATGTGCGTCACGAGGTCGACGACACGGTTGGAGTACCCAGCCTCGTTGTCGTACCACGACACGAGCTTCATAAAGTCGTCGGACAGAGCGATACCGGCCTGCGCGTCGAAGATGGACGAACGAGAGTCGCCGATAAAGTCCGACGACACGATCATCTCGTCCGTGTAGCCGAGGATGCCCTTCATCTCGTTCTCACTCGCGTGCTTGATGGCGTCCTTGACCTCGTCGTACGAGGCCTTCTTGTCCAGACGGACGGTCAGGTCGACGACCGACACGTCCTGCGTCGGCACACGCATAGACATACCCGTGAGCTTTCCGTTCAGCTCCGGGATGACCTTGCCGACGGCCTTGGCAGCACCCGTGGAGGATGGAATGATGTTGAAGCAGCCGGCACGGCCTCCGCGCCAGTCCTTCTTGGACGGTCCATCGACCATCTTCTGGGACGCCGTGACGGCGTGGACGGTCGTCATCAGACCTTCCTTAAGGCCGAACTTGTCGTTGACGACCTTGGCGAGCGGAGCAAGGCAGTTGGTCGTGCACGAAGCATTGGACACGACGTTCATGTCGCTCTTGTAGTCCTGCTCGTTGACGCCCATGACGAACATGGGAGCATCGGCAGACGGAGCGGAGATGACAACCTTCTCGGCACCTCCGTCCAAGTGGACCTGGGCCTTGTCCTGCGTAGTGAAGGCACCCGTGGACTCAACGACATACTCGGCCGAGGCGTTGGACCAGTTGATGTTCTTCGGGTCCATTTCGCCAAAGACCTTAATCTTGACGCCGTCGACAATGAGGTGCTCGTCGTCGTGCGAGATGTTGCCGCTGAACTTGCCGTGGACGCTGTCGTATCGGAGCATGTACTCCATGTACTCTGCCGAGATGAACGGGTCGTTCACGGCCACGACGTTGACCATCGGGTTGCTCATGGCCGAGCGAAGGACGAGACGACCGATGCGGCCGAATCCGTTGATGGCCATGTTGACCTGACCGCTCTTCTTGGCATTCTCCGGGTTCTGGCAGTTGATGATCTGGACAAAGTCAGGCTTGAGGGAGGCACCACCGACGAGGAAACCGTCAATGTCGCTCTGCTTGGCCAGCTCCGATGCGTTGGACGCAGACACGGAGCCTCCGTAGATCACGCGGACAGAGTCGGCGGCCTCCTGGCTCACGTTGGCCTGGAGCCACTGGCGAATACCAGCGTGCACCTCCTGCGCCTGCTCCGGCGAGGCCGTGAGACCGGTGCCGATGGCCCAAACAGGCTCGTACGCGACGACCATCTTGCTCCAGTCCTTCACGTGCTTGGCGTACGCGTCCAACTGCTCGCTCACGACCTTCATGGTGTCGTTGGCCTCACGCTGCTCCTTGGTCTCACCGATGCAGGCAATGACGCCCAGACCCTTTTCAAGAGCGTATGCAGCCTTCTCGGCCGTGAGTTCGCTCGACTCGCCACGAGCGCGACGCTCGCTGTGGCCGACAATGGTGTAGTCGGCGCCCAAATCCTTGAGCATCTCAGCGGAAGTCTCGCCCGTGTAGGCTCCGTTGCCGCCGGTCCAGACGTCCTGTCCGCTGACACGAACGTCGGAGCGGATCTTGCTGGAGACGTCCGAGGCGTGGACGGCCGAAGGCGCGACGACGACCTCGACGTTGGAAGGAATAAAAGCGCCGTTGAGCTGGCCGACTAGCTGCTGGGCCTGGCCGACGGAGCCGTTGCACTTCCAGTTACCACCGACGAAGAACTTTCGGGAGGAAGAGCTCATGGCGCGTGCCTGCGAGAGGACTCGCTGGGAGCGCATTTGACGCATGGACTGACGAAGGAAGGACATATCTTTGTGCTTGATCAGATCGTGTCCAATGTAGAAATGGGAGGTGGTGAGGCTGCTTGGTGTGCATCAGCTGCTGTTGCGTCTCAGTAAATAGACACTCGAATGAACGCCTGGGCTATAACGTAGGTGAAAGACGGCGGTTTTGTGGGATATATTGAAGCTGGTGCAGAAGATGGGGATTGGTGGAAAAGTATGATGTGGATGCACGATTGGAGCAAATTGAATATCGGAAGCGGCGAGAAAGTATTGAGCAGAAGAGTTAGAAGAGATCATGGCGTCGCTATTGCCAGACTACTCGAGTGCATCCGACAGTGAGCCAGAAGATACTCCTGCAGACAATGCTCCAGTAGCTGAACCTACCACTACTACTACGAAAGAAGAAGAGGATGTAGCAGACACGACTTCATCGCCCCCCAAAAGACGGAAGCGGAAGATGAAGCGAACGACGCTGCACTTGCCACCGGATATTCAAAAGTTGCTAGAATCTGGAGCGTCTACCAAGTTCGACTCAGACTCCGACGACGATCAGTCGTATGCTGCGGAAGATCCGAACGAGATGCCGTCCTCCGTCTCGCTCTTAGCCCAGAATAAGCGACTGCGAGGAGAGCCAAAACCTTTGCAAGCGCCTACGGCCGCTCCTCAGTCCACTACACTTCCGTTTCTTCCAGCTCCAAAGCACGAGATGGCCCCACCAAATCCACCACAGCGTCCAGTGGACAAAAGCACTGCAGTAGAGCAGCCTCCACCACCGGAATACATGCATCCGACCTACGATCCTCCGCCGCTACCAGTCTACGAGGAAGAGGAAGAGTCTAGTTCGAAGCGTGCAAAGAAAAGGGAAAGAGAGATTGAACGACAGTTGCTACAAGGGAACTTTAACGCCGTCGCCGATCGCGTCGTGGAAATCCAAGGTCCAGATGCGCATGCGTGGGAAGCCCCGGTGGACGCCACGGGGGAGCTGAAACGCGACCAGGAAGTGCATGTAAGCGCTAGTTTTTGGAACGCTCGCGCCGGCATGAAAGTGTCCACAGGCAAGCCGAGTCGTCTGCAGCGTCAGAAGCATCAGCTGAACCAACTGGCGTTCGATGCGAAGAGCATGGAGCAGGATCTGCTGGAGCAAAAGGGTCGGAACATGAAGACCAAGGCCGAGACGCACGCCAAGTATGGGTGGTAGGAACAGGAGCTATATTTTTAATGAAAGGAATCGTGAGACCGATCTGTTATGCGCGTCCGTTGACCTTGGCACAGGACGCCTCCAGCTCCTCCGTGTCGTGGAACTTGGTAAAGTCCACGATGGCGCCACCCGTCGTCTTGTCCACGCTCACACAGCTGGCAAAGCGGCGGTCGAACAGAATGTCCTCCGACTTGTACGAGTGGCGGACCTGGATGGACGCCGACGTCACGGCGTCGATGCCTTCGATCAAAACCGCGACTTCCACCTGAGCTTCTTCCCAGAAGGCGCGCAGCTCCTGCTCGCTCTTCCACGCCTTGCCGTCCGAGTCGCAGATGCAGTGGCTGTCATGGTTCTGGTCCCTGTCCGGGTACAAGTACCCGACCGTCGGATTCGGATGCACCGGACAGTTCTCTGCAATCGGCATCAACGGACTGGACGTGTCCATGCGGTGGACCACGAGGGAAGGCAGGGCCAAAAGCAGCATGCCGCCTAGCTCGTCGTCCGGGTGCTGGAGACGCATGGGATATGACTGAAAGTAGTACTGCGGTCCGAACGCCAGGTCGTGCCGGATGACGTAGACGCGGACGTGTGCCTCGACGAGCTGATGCTTGCGCATCTCGCACGTCTGAAAGGTAAAGTAGAGGTCGTTCTGGTGTCGTCGGACGCACGCCTTGTTGCTCATGACGACCGTGTTGGCTCGGCCCTGGGCTCTCGAGACTCGCTGGAAGACGACGCCAAAGGCAAGCGCATCCATGAGGACGCCCATGAGCGACTCAACCGTAATGATTGTCTGCACCCACGCGCACTCGTGGAAGAAGACGTCGTCTCCGCCGGTACCGAAACCAATGGTGAAGAAGACCGAGACGGAGAAGGCGAATCCGTCAAAGTACGAGTCGATGCCGGCATCACAGCGCTTCTGGACGGTCGTGTACAACGCGGCGAAGAAGCAGAGTACGACGACGTACTATCGGTCTAGATAAGCACACGAGCCTACTATATATGCGAGAGACGGACGTACAAGGAGGAGGAGAGCGAGAATAACTTTGCTCAAGCGCATGTTGACGAGACTGTGGAACGGATCTTGCAAGTACAATCGCCAGTACTGCGGCACCTTCTGTCGCTTGATGCTGCATGTGAACAAGAGACACAGACGTTATTCATTACTTTATCCTTTGAGTGCACATGTGGCAGAAACACGTACTTCCATCGGCCTTTGGAGCGCAGGAACTGGACATCTTCTCGGTCGACCAGGCGATTCGTCTTGGACGCCGGCCCGCCGGCGTTATCAAACCGAATGGACGTGTCTCCAGTAGATGCATGGCCGTTCTTGGCGTCTGGTCCGTCGGTCTGGAGCGAGTAGTCCGAGTCCATTCTATCGAGGACAGAGAAAGACGTCGACTATGGGAAAGTGTGCTGGTGGGGTCGCTAGCTCTCGCTTCGGGCAATGGACTCTGGTCCTGATCCTCCGACGCCCTTTGGTTCGTGCAATTGCTCTAAAAGTGTCAATTCTCTGGGAAAAATACGACCGAACGGCCCAATGAGTGGCGCCGGGCAAAATATCCGTGTCAAAGAACGATTGACGATGGAGTGCCGCGAGGAATACCCGAACCTTATATAGCGAAAACGCCGCTACTCTATGCCAAGATACCGTCGGCACATGCAGGTGGTCATGGGCAAACGTAGCAATTAAATGCTGTTGGACTTGATGGATAAGATCGTCGGCATGCCCATTTGATCGTCTATCGATCACGTCGTCGATCCGTGGCTTTGGTCTAAAACGCGCATAAAAGTGCTGGATTACCGTCGAAAGGTACCCGATTTCTAGGACATATGGCTTGAATCAATCCTATTCGGACAAAAAGGACAGTTTCGACCGGCTTCCTTCAGACCAAATTATTCGAGGCTAGGCTCTGGATAGCTAGCGGAATCTAGCGATAGATGCCACCAGTGATCGTTTGGACCGTACTGTTAGCGAATGCACTTCCATCAAAGATTCTCTTAACTTTAGTTTTCACTAACTTTCGCAATTATTTTGGGCCACGTGTCGTCGATTCTACAAATTTTACGAGATCGACGATCCCGCTGAGGCGTCAACGGTCATCCACGCGTTCTAGTGACCCATGCGATCTTTAGTCCACTTCAGCGAGAAAGGCAAGTAGAGAAATAGGCTCTCTTGTGCAAGACACGGGTTTGAAAGGCCGTTAAAGGGTGTCAGAGTCCTACCCATATATTTATACACCAGTCCACACCATTTCGGTTCGGGTGGTAAATTACTAGCACTGAGCTTATAATTTAGCAAAGACTATCCAAGGGAGTGTCCACCGATATAGACTGCAGTATCTCCAAGGCTACGAGCTACTAGCTTTCCTGATACTCGTAGTGATAGACTAGACAAGAAATTCGTACAGTGTCCCATAGTCACAATGCCAATCGTTCATTTCAATCCTTGAAAAGGCACCTCCAAGGCCTCTTGCAGCTGGGTAAACAGAGTGTCCAATCCATTCCACCAAGTTTCATTCCGAAAAGTGTTCAATTGTTCTACTTGCTTATGCACGCTGCCCTGCCGGCGGTGGCTGGTTGCTCTGCTCTGGGAACGGCGTGTTCGTAAGGAGGTAGCGCCAAATGAGCCACCCGAAGCACTCGACGTGGAGCGTCACTCGATGGCTCTGGCCGAAGAGTATGACGATCGAGCCTTTCAGCGGTGGGTTCGACTTGGTCGTCCACGACATAAAGTAAAGGTTCGAAGTGGGCGAGAATGGCTCGATCTCAAACTCGTGGAAGCGGTCGCCAGGCGGCAGTCGGAACAGCCAGGCCCAAAAGGATCGGATCTTGCCCTTGTTCCGCATGCGCAGCGACGTCCGCCAAAATTCCTTGATGCTCTCGATGCCGTAGTAGCACCGCGACGGCATCGACACTGCCAACACCGAGTTCAGGTCCCAGATCGCGTCGGCATCCAGCGCAAAGTCTTTCGGCAGACTCTGCGTGAAAATCTCCTTGATCTTGAGCAGAATATCCATCTGGATCCCTCGGCGCAGACCCAACTGCTTCTCACTACTCAGCGTCTCGTTCGACTCCATCAATGCAGTCAAATTCTTGTTCTCCGCTTCTAGAGCCTCCGCTTTCTGTTGCAGGTAATTGTATTTGAGAGCCTGTCTCGCCCGGCACTTCTTGACGGCAGCTCGATTGCGCTCTCGCTTCTCCGCAGAGCTGTAATTCATACTCTTTCGACCACACTTCCTGCCGTTAGTATCCACCCCGTCGTCCGCATTCGTGATGTTCCAACCCGAGTCATTCCGAAGCGAGTCTGACCCTGAAACTTCCTGTAGACTGCTGCTACGGTCCGTTGAGCTCGGCTCGACCGACGATCTCGGCGCAGGAGCTTTCTCCTCCGCCACCTCTTCCTTCCTCCCTTCTATGTCGTGGCTCGCAATTGCGTCCTCTTTGCTCACTGGACGATACGTATTGCCTGAATAAGAAGAGAGACTGTTGCCGATCAGCGCTTCTCGATTCGTACGCCACCTACTGTCTCCTGCACGCTGCTCGTGCACTATCGACGCATACGGATCATCGTATTGTGAACGCGGAGTGCTGCACCTGCTTACATTACTAAAGTGATCCGCCCCCTCTCTATACAGGCCATAGGATCTTTGTAGACCAGCAGGCTCTGATCGAGGCACGTAGACAGGAGGGACCGCCCGTCGGTCCTCGTACTCGTGCTCGTTCATCCACGCGCTCTGCCGTGACGCAGTGTCCATGGGGGCACTCGCCCGTTCTTCTATTCGCCTTCCTATTTTCCTTTCAAGTCTCTCTCGCAAAAGCTGATGACGGTCATAGTCTGACTTGTAGACGGCAGGCGCAGGGATACTCCGAGCCTGCCGGCTCGAGTCGTACGAGCTATGGTCGGTGCTCGACCCCATGTACGAGGTCGGCCGAGCACCGTACGTGTCGTTTTGCGTGATGGAAGTAGGATTTGACATGTTTCGCATGTACAAGGGCGTTCCTGAATACATCTGGTGTTCCATCATGTCCTCTTCGTTTCCGATGGATGCGCGATCGTAGCGTTCGTCCAGAGCTATATCTCGCTCGTCCGGAACTAAACCTCTCTCGTTCTCCATCATTTCTACACAGCAATAGATCGTTAGTGGGGGTCAAATTTTCAGTGCTATTGGAGGAAGATTATGCAGCTTTTAGTCTGTTTTATCAAAGTCCGCAAGAATGTTGGACTGGGAATCGATCCAGTGCTGGAAATGGCGGATAAATATACCAAAATAAGGCAACGTACGGTAGGTATCGGCGTCGAACGGACGGTCGTACGCTCCGTAAGAGCGAGGAGTGTGGCCGGAATAGTGGTGGACCGGCTGGAGTGACCGAGCGACATTCCGAGCGTAGCCGGCAGGCACGTAATGTCGCCGACTGTACTCGACCGCGTCTACGTCCGACGGTGGTTCCTCGTACTGATCGGTGCGAGGACGTACTAGGCGCTGGGACGGCGAGTATGGGTGGTGCATGATTTTTGCTTGAGAAGGTTTCTCGTGCAAGTATGAAATCGTCGTTGGACGAAGGACACCTCGAGCCAGTTAAATCGCTTCCTTGACTCGAACCAACTTCTTCACTCTCCCTGATAGTAAGATACCGGGATGGACAACAAAGACGGTGAAGCTAGGCAATATGCTCAAAGATATAAGTCTAGTTGTTCGCGAGAAAGTAGCTGTTCCAGTGTCTTCGCTACTGATATAATGGGGACAGGTGAAAGCGTAGGAGAATTTTTATGTTTTTTCAATTATGGTTGGACAGATCTAGCTTTGGGAGGGAGCTGTAGGACGAAAGCAGCGGCAACTTTGCGGACTCCAAGATACCGAGCAAAGAGCGACAGCTTTACGCACGCGATAGTGAAAAAGGCATTGGACGGACATCCATTTGATACATCCACGCTGCCCTTTCCTTGTAGCGGTCATCCAGCGTCCATTTCCTGTCTTTTATGAAAAAGGACTTCCAAGTGGAAGGTACACAGTTGACGAGTGGTAAAACCAGTAGGTCGAAAGTGGCGAATTCAAGCGTTGCTTCCAAGTCGTCATTGTACTGCACAATAGTCCAAATCTTAGCGCAATTTAATCAGATATGCTTATCGATTCATGCAGTAGCTTGCAAAGCCTACCAACCATCTTAGCACGGGTACAACGATATTGTCTCTTTTTTCTGGGGTTTCCACCGTGGAAGTCGACCGAACCCTAAACGTCCCGAAAAATGTCGCTTCATTTGGACAGACGCCGCCAACGTCTACCTGCATTTCTCCGCTCTCTCTCCTCGTCCAACAAGCTTTTTCAATACTACGCGTTTGGTCTCACATCTAGTTTCCATGCTCGTTCGCTGCCACTGCTCCGAAATTTCCATGTTTCACAAGTAAGCTGTCAAGTGAATGGTCGTATCGGCTACTAGACTATCATTACCCGGTGGATTCCGCGAATGGAGAAGGCTTACTGCCATCTCTCCTCAACTACCATGCCCCAACTTGTACTAAAATTATGCTTCGAGCAAAACTGGTTTCGAAGCTGAGATCAATGTTAAAAAATTGTTTAAGCTGACTTAATTGCTCCGACCTATCTATCAGAAACGACACAGCTGATTGAATTGACAAGGTCAACTTCAACATCAATCGCAACGTAGTGTGGCGAAATTTACATCTCTTCAGGTCCTCTCTGTGGGATTACACTCGCTTCAAGCGCTACAAGCAAACAAAGTGGTCTACTTGGCCATGTATTATGTACGAGGTCCAAGACGATGGTGCTACATGCAATAAGGATCACATATTGTCATATTTGCTTTGCTCATTTATGTATATCTTTGGATGCACCTTGTGTGCTTCTTTTCTTCCTATCATCTTCTTCGCTTCGACTTTTCATACAATTTCTGCTTCGAGGAGAAATGTGCATTTGACAAGTGACTACGGTCTCACATCTTGCTGCCGGCATCATTCTCAAATGGATTCACTGCGTTCAAATCAAGATTTCGAGTTCAACTGAATAAATCTTTACCAGAATTTCCTTCTTCCAATATGTTAGCTCGAGCTAACGTCTCAACAACGGTGCAGAGAATCGTCTTAATACCTTTTTCAAGACGAAAGCTCTGGGTGGACACTGTGAAGTCCTCGATTCGCAAATTATTTTCGGGTGCTATGATCACTACCTCGATTTAATTTTGTTTCGTTTCAATGTCTTGATCTTCATCGCACACTTAACCAGTAAAGGAATGTATCTGGCTTTCTGGCTGTAGCACTAGGCTTGGTTTGTACAATGAACCGCCAAAAGCTATGTCTATCGATATAATCAATTAGAGATATTTTTTGTCAAGCATGCATTTAGGTCCGAGTCAAGTGTAGTTGTAGCCGCTTACAAGCGCGAGTTTAGCTATATAGCTACTTAGGCACATCCATCGTGCCGAGTACAACTAAAAGAGGCGGTCATCATCAACTGCAAACCTCTATGAATGAAAAGAAACTACTCTACCTCGAAAATATTCGATCCCTATTTTTAACCGGAAATGCAAACTTGGTCCTTTGTTCTTATCTTCAATTCCAAAAGCCTGCTTTACCGCCGAATCAGGACTTGAGGCCCATACTTGCTACGTCGCTATCGTATGGTAACCTGAATCCGTGGCCGGACTTTCCACTGCATATGAATCGCGCGAGGCCGAAAGTATAGCAACAAAAAGAACAGCAAAGCACACGTGTGGAATTCAGCCTTAATAAATGGCATCGACTTCGCCTACTAAATCACGCATGCGCTCTGCCAGCGTAGTCACTTCATCAGCGGGACTAGCTGGTGCTAGTGTCATCGCCACTATTCCAGTCGGAACTCGAGTCATGTTGTCACACAGGCGCTGTGGTATTGTCCAATACGTCGGCAAGCTAAAGAATGCAGGTATGTCGCTTCTAGATTTGTGCATACTCAGTTTCTCAGGGAGCAACAACTAATTATGTGAATCGTGTATCATTAGGGGGTGAATGGTACGGTGTTGCGCTGGATGAAGCGTCAGGCGTCTGTGATGGTATATTTGAAAAGACAAGGTACTTTTCCTGCCCCGTCAAACACGGCGTATTTGTTCGTCGTAAAGAAGTAAGCGTCTGTGAATTTATCACAGCCCAATACTGCACAGGACAAATTAAGATATATCTAATCGCATTGATCTCGGCTAGATCTACAATGTCATTGAACCTCCGGAGGATTGCGAAGATGATTCAGCTTTGAAAGCTGAAAGCCAAGAGCAGTCTGCTTCTCCTGTACGGCGCACGTTCAGAAGCTTTCGTCGGGATTTACAGCCGTCTGAGCTTCCCAAAGAGTCCAAAGCGATCACACAACCACTACCTTCGCCAACAAAAGTGCCTACTTCTCCAAGGAAGGGGACCAGTATGTCGTCAACAAACGATGGACGTAGTACTGCTGGTAATCAATTAGTTCCGCAGATACCACAGCCAAAAACGTATGTTGTTGATAGCTACAGTTCTCCTAAGAAAGTATTGCGTCGGTCGAGTGTAAGTGAGACGCCGTCTACCATTGTTCCATCAGCATCTTCCAGAATCCAAGAACTTGAATTAGAATTGGAGTCAACACAGAAAAATTACAGCAAAGCGATGCAGACGCTCCGTACTCTTAATACAAAGTACAACACCGATATAGAAGAGCTGCGTGGGCAAGTTGGAGCTCTCATGGATGGAAATACCTGGTTGGAAACCCAGATCCATACCAAAAGCGCTCTTGTAGCAAACTTAAAGCAGTCACTAGCCGAAGACAAGCAGTCCTATCAGCGTCAGCTAGAGGTTAAAGACAAACAGATTAAAGCGCTGGAAGAAAAACTCGAGACGTCTCAGCTTGCACTTGAGAAGAAAGAAGACATAGTACAAGTCATTAAAGTGCCAGTCCTAGTGCCTCATATTCAGGTGGTTGAAAAAGAAGATCACAACATCAACAAACTTCGCGGTGAACTTCAGGCCTTAGTACGTTCTTCATTGTATAGACAAAGTACACTTTGGCAACTAATATGGGCGTTAATTACCTGTAGTCCGAGGACCGTCTTGAATTGCGGAACGATTTGATCGAATTGTCGATGTTGCTTTGACATGGTACGAACGTTACAGTCTAGCGAAAGCAGAAATCTTTTGCGAACCATGCCAAGGTAAGCGTATAGTGATTGCGAGGAGGCGTAGAAGTGAATAGCAGGACAATATATTGCAAAGGCAAAACGTTGCCATCGTTATTTGGTGCAGTGTTTGCGTATCGACAGCGACTAGATCTAAAAAGTATATGGCATTAAGCTTGCAAAGCACTTTCGCGCTGGTCTTCGTCGCTATCTACCGTTGCACTCGATTTAGTAGACGCTGGTGCATTCGCCTTTTCTCCTCCGTATTTGAAGCTACTCTTCTTCTTCCTCTTGGCTTTGCGACGACGATTACGAGCCAGACGCTGAGCCTCTGACAGCCCGCTAGATTTTGGCGGTCGACTTGGTGTGTCTGCTAATACAGATTTCAACTCCTTCTTGTCTTTTTGTGCAGTGGGTACTTCTTGCTTAGCGGGAAGAGGCACTGCCTTCTGTTGCTCTTCCGTGGCAGTTGAAGCAGCGACTACAGGCTCTACTTCCGGACTTAGCTCGTGTTTTGTTGTCTCCACTTCAGTATTTTTCTCCGGATACGCCATGTCGTGTTCCTCATCGACAGGCTTTTGATCCACTTTGTCATGCTTCTGATTTGCAGCATCACCTGAATCCTCTTCCTTGACAGGAACGTCGACGGTATAAGCTGTATTCGCCTCTTTTGCAAGCAAATTCTCTCTTTCTGGAGCCTCAACGACAGGCTTCACATCTTGATTAGCGTGAGAGGAGATCTTCAGCAGATCGTCCAAGAGCAGCTCGGTAGCTTCTGGGACTTCTGGTAAGGACTGAATGAACTTGACGGTGTGCTGCAGGAAAGCGGACAATGTTTCCTGCCTCTCTTCCGGACTAGGATTGACGAAGAATCCCTTCGGTGGAAAGTCGAAGACAAAGTTGCTGTGCTGTGCTAACAAATCGAAGTAAAAGGCTCGGAAGACTGAGTATCGGATCAGAAGCGTCCACTTCGAACCACTCATCTCTACTTCAGTTTTGTAGTTCACGGTGTCACCTTTCACATAGTCCGATACCCAAGCATGCAAGGACTCCATTGTCGTTTACACTTCGACCCTTTTCCCTAGAATGGTGCGTGCGAAATGAAAGGCGCACAGAGCCAAGTGAAAGATATCTCGATTGCCGACTGCGACGGCTACCAGCCGGTCCATAAGACATATCTTGAAAAGCTTGATGGTGATAGCTGTCGCAGGAGGCAAACCCTGCTTCAGCCGGTTCTTTCGCGTAGTATTCGCTGCTGCATTCCGCCCACCATGAATTACAAATAGGTCAGCGTTAAAATGCACCGTTTACCTCGTGTAGGTACTGTAGGCAACTCGCAAACGATAACGAACATAGCCGCTACAAAGCTAGTGTCATTTCTGTTAAGATTTTGGCCTTGGTCCAAAATGCTAAAATCTATTCTCATCCTAAAAAAATGACACTCATTGGTTGACGCGAAACTTATCCCTCTAATTCTATTCTCAAGGAATCATTCTCGTTAATTTGACACTTGTGTAAAATAATATATTTGTTTTACAAGGCTACCAGGTTACCACTACTTTCTTTTGACCATCAATGGACACCAACCGTGCCACTATTATATCCGTTTGAGCTGTGCTCACAGCTATCACAACCTACTTGGCTGTGGGCGGCGGCGACTGGTCCACCTGAGACCGTCTTAAATACTGCCTTCAAGAGGTTGCCGTCTGCATGTACTATCTTGCATGCTGAGGTACAATCCAGTCTGCTTGTGCCACATTTGGCATCAGCAAGACTGTAGGCTTGGTAGCCGTCAACGATATCCTCGCTGTACTCAAAAATCTCAGCGAGGAGCATCTTGACTGCACTCTCGATGACGCAAGCCTGGAATACATGGCTCGTGACTTCGAGCTGATATACGGCTTCCCCAGCATGGTCGGTGCTATCGATGAAACCCTCATCGCTGTAGAACGAAATGCTAATCACGAGGGGTGGTACTGCCGTAAAGGCTACCCTGCCGTCAACATCCAGGTCGTAGCGGACAGCAGAGCAAGTTTTCTCTCATGCTCTGTCCGCTCTGACTCAAGGAACGACCAGTCGCTGTGCAATCGTTCTGGATTTCTTCAGCACATTATAAATCAGCTTCCAGAGCGGCTCCACCTTGTCTGAGACTCCTGATACAAGCTGTGGGGTCACTTGTTCACGCCATTAAGCGAAGGTGAAGCGTTCGACTGTCCTAAGAGACTATATAACTACCCGCATTCGCGCACAAGGACCGTCGTTTAACGTGCGTTTGGGATTGTTAAGAATCACTGGCATTTGCTTTTGCGAAGACTAGATGAGAAATCGGCAGGTAGAGTAGGGACTGTTATCATTGTGTGTATAGCTTTGCACAAAATGCTAGCGGATTTTCAGGATTATTTCGTTGTTGAACTCCCAGACCAGGACATGAGCTACGACACAAACATGAATTGTCGGTTGGTAGAGATCTTAGAGAATCATGAGTGCGGAAAGAAGTGTGAGATTATAAAGTGGCTCTAATTCAAGAATAACATCTAGCAGGAATGGAAAGTTGTTGGTAGACGCCATTAAAACTACTGTATGATATACTTGGCCGTGTTTACTGCGCTAACGCTCTGTCATTGCCTGAACTAGCTTCTCCATAAACGAGCCTTGCTGACGCTGCATCTCAACGATCTGCAGTGCTAAGTCAACGTGCTGTTCATGCTGGGTGCGGGGCAGTGCTTTGATGTCAAGTTCGGGGTGTTCAGCCTACATCGCTTCAGCCATTGCCGTCATGTCGCGGCCCATTTCACTGGCAAGAAGATTCACGCCGGTTTGCCGAAGAGGTCCGGCCCGTTGCATCTTCCGTGAAGATTCGGCGCCGCCGTCCGTGGGAAAGCCAATGGCTACTTCGCCATCCTCCGTTTTGTCGCGATCGGGTGTCATCGAATCCGTGTCAAGAACGGACTCGCTTGCAATCCGTCCACGGCCCACAACCTATTTGAACAAAATCGGCATGTAAAAAGGGGGTCTTGTATGGGTGGCAATATTGCCCGTGTGGCCAATCTCATCCAAATGCCTTCTGTTAGAGTAACGCGATTTGAGTTGTAGAGATCAAATAGTAGAGTGAGGTATATTGAATAGGTTCGAGAGTAGACTCGAGGGATGTGCGTTTCCCTGGATAAGGAGATATCTTCCTGCTGTCCTGGTTACGTTCGATCACCCCAGGTTACCAGTTCTTGTGTCATCCTGTGTAGCTGGGTAACTTGAGTGACACGGCGTCCTGATTATGCCAACAATTTCGATGCTCAGTATTTAGCTTGGCGCACTTGCTGCGGAGCTGCTTCCCCGTTATGGTCACAGATGTCTCTTATGTAAGCGTAGCCACAAAAATTGTCCATGTCACTTCCGTTTCCTTGTTCGTCTTTCCGAGCAAAAGACAATCGGCAACAGTGGCATCCTCGAAGTGGATTCTGAACAACGCATTGACTAGCTCGTCGGTCCATTGCGAAGTACAACGCGGAATTGCCTGTCCATCAATGATAGTGCAACCCGACGTGTCAGCATGCAGGTCGGCAAGGAATGAGTGGGAAGCTCGCCAGGTGCGGTATACACGGTCGGCGCGAAATGGACGTCATAGGCAGCACGCTCAGCATGCGTACTAGACGCGACATAGATCTAAGACGCTATACGCACGGTACGGGAAGCTAACACGGGACGGAAAGCAGGCATAGGATGGGAAGTAAGCATGTAATGAAAAGCGTGCGAACCATGGACGAGAGGTGTAGCATGCACAGCATGCAAACCATCGGCGGAACATGGGGCATGAGCTTCAACCTCGGAGGGAACAGCATGGGCAGCAGGCTCTGCATAGGTGGGAGGCGCGGCAAGTGTGGCAGGCTCAGTGAAAGTTGAAGACTCGACAGCCACGGCGTGAGCGACACGGATAGAGCGAGTGGTAGACTCGGCTTGGGTGGCAAAGTCAACTTAAGAGGTTTGGATGGTGCGGGTAGAGCGAGTAGAGCGACTGGCACGAGTTCGAGGACTGGTACGCGCAGCGTTCGATTGTCCGGCAACCACCATTGCGTTTCGTTAGGAGAAGGTGGGCGGCAATAGGAGTAAGTGTGAGCGTCTAAATGAGAATGAAAATATATTCATGGCCCATAATGATCCCTTTATTTAAGAGTCACGTATCGTAGGTGAGGATAGTATAATAAGTTTTGGACCAAGGCCTTAGCGTCTATTGTTTACATCAAACGAAAACGAAAAGCGATAGGCTTCTACTACAGTATTAAACGGCGTCTCCGTTAGCACATTCAAATTTAGAATCTTTCTATTAATTTCGGATAAAACTTCGAAATTCGAAATTCGGACTTTCGACGCTCGAATTTGGCTGAAAAGCAAAGATACACAATATTTGCAAAAACTTTGAATTTTACGAGATTTTTCGTTTTCACTTTTTAACCAGACTATGAACCATGACGAGGCACACATACGACCACAAACATATACAGGAGCGAATCCTCGACCTTGCTTGAAAGAATGACGACTAGAAATTGGAAGCGCAATAAATTAACTTTCCCATATAAACTGCTTCTCACTGGGCCATCAAAGCGAGGATAATGTGGTGATGTGCTTGCCGCTTTCCACTCAGGCGTGTGGTAGCACCCTTTGTGCGATGATCCAAAGTGTCTTTGAAAATTGCTCAAAGTAAGAAACTTAGAGATGGAGGTCCTGATTAATAGAGACCTTGGATGCGGGCCCTAGAATCTAGGACCTGGGTTGCACTGAAAGTTTTCTAGTGCAACCGAAACGCGCACCAGGTACGTTCATTATAGTAGTTACCGGCCACTCTTCGGATTGCGGGTTTTCTTACTTCGCTCGCCGTACTCCGGTAATACAACAGGAGCGGATCGGGTGCAGGCCCTTAACCTGATTGAATACTATTGCCTCTGTCACAGTTATTTGACCGACGGGGTCCACGGAGCATCTGACATTTCCTCCGGACAGTATCTTATTTGAATCTTCCTCTCGATGAGGGAGATGAGTAACGAAGGGGGCTCGGGTATGAGCAAGGGTCTTCTCTTTTGTAGATGAAGGCCTCGGTGTATCCGTGTCACCACCGAACGCACTAACGTGAGGACGAATCACAGCGAGTAACGCACACGCTCTCCGAAGGTGAATATGAAGTGCACACGCAGACATAGGTCGCTAGCGCGGCAGGGTTATTTCCGAGGGTGGTGAAAACCCTAACTCAAACTAGGACGCACCGTGACCACACGTGCGCTTGCTAATTCCAGTGCAAATTCTCTTCTGTATTCTGCTTATACAAATTTCAATTGCTGGCTATATTTTCTTGTTCAACCGTCTGTTGTGCTTTCTCATGTCATGTATCATCCAACATACTGTTGTACTATCATCATCCGTGTACTGAGTCTCAGCCCGGTTCTCGACCCCTGAGGTGCCTAGGTCCAGATCTTTCACCCTGGGGTCCTGATCCGGGCCCGGCCTTTCGTTCGCATTCCTCATCCTCGTTGTCCTGTGGTCCCTCTTGAACCTCCATACCATGCTAGCTCAGCGCCTTCCGTGTAAAAACTCGGAGCTCGGACTCATCATCTCCAGTCTTTGTTGCTCCGGTCTGTTCTCAGCCCTGGAACTCGGGTCTAGTCCGGACCTAGACCTCCCTGGGACCCAGCTCCCGAAGTGGAACCTAGGCCCCTGGGCGCTAGATTGGTCAAATTTCCTTCATTCTTTCGACATTCCTTCTGATCAGCTGACGGTCGTCGATTCTCAGCTCAACGATATTATGTCAGCTGCGAGAAGCGATGTCACATCATCCCAAGAGTAACCAGTGAATAGCTGACAAGAAAAATATGAGGCAGAAACAATAATCAGAAATTACTATATGAACATATAAAGATTTTAATTAAAGGTGTGGAAGCTAATCCTCTTCATACTTTTTCTCAAATCCGGGATCTCATACAGCGAACATGTAATGTGCTGGTTCATCCGGAAATCGTCAAGAAGACCCTAAACGGCCAAGGTCTTACCGTCAAACACCTTCATCGGGATACGGTTGCCCGAAACACCACAGAGAACAAAAAGAAAAGAAAAGAAAAGAACACGTGCAGAATACACATGAAGCCGTTAAAAGGGAAATGACAATTTATTTCATAAACGAAACTAACTTCAATATTTGGTATGCTCGTGGCTGTAGATGGAGCCGCACCGGGGAAAGGTCACTGAAAATGAATGCAGTTAACAAAGGAGAAAATATTCATGTAGTAGTCTTCATAGCAAACATGGGTTAAGTTATAAGGAACGGGAGCTTGGGGCATCTAATGCAGAAGTGTATTGCAAATTTTATGAGAGGTTTACTACGCTGCGTAGCGGAACGTGGCTAGCTGTACCGGGAGACGCTCATCATCGGTAATGGCTCATGTCACGCAACGAACATGGAATCTTTTGCACAGACTAAGTTTTAATGTGCTGAATGCTTACGATTGGGTCCGTACTCAACGATGTTCCATTCGATTAAAATAGTACTTCATATCAATAATAGTGCTGCGGAATGTTTCTTTTCAGCTGAAAGAAATGATATGCTTAATGTACCACAAGGAATGACGATCAAATGACATTGTCAGACATGCTTGGCGTTAGCTGCGGAAAATTTGCTCCACGAAACAGTAAACTCGCATCAGTGCAGTAAAGCAAATGAGCAGACTCCCCCACTTCAACACAACTTTAATAACAGAGATTGGCCAGTAAAACGTAAAAGAAAATCAATACAAAAGTCTTTTCTTTTTTCGAGGTCATCATGTTCCGTCCGAATTCAAACGCGGTAGCCCAAAATCGTACGCGAAGACCATGAATTTAAGTGCGGATCGGCCAAAAGGCGCCGTATAATAGTGTTGTCTCCCTGTGTTTGGCAACGCGTAAATGTGGCTAACTACGATAACCAGCAGCACACACAATACTAAGCTTTTCACTCGTTTTAATATTTTTAACTTTGTCCACATCGTAATGCTAAAATTCTAGTAATTCCATAGCTTTCCTTATCGCTCTTTTCATAGACGCTATATAGGTCTTGTCGCAGCTTTGGTATCTTAATTCCAGGAGTTTGACTTGCAGTTTTGCTGATACAGCACAAAGCTTTTTGTGATAAATTGTGGAAGTAACTATGCTGGCCTGATGTCTTCTTCGGTCGCACGCTTTCAGGCAGATCGCAGAATGGCTGAAGTTAGATGCAACTTAAGCATGAAGGGAGTAGAAAGCTTAATTGCTGGCTCTAAATTACAGTGCGACTAGTTTCAGGTATCAGGAGCGGACATGTCGACCAGATTCCAACATCAGAAGGCATTTGAGAGCACATCTTTTGCCACAAATAAATCACATTTCCTGAAAGCAAGCGACACTACGTGAATATCAAGTTTTTAGCCCCTAGTAGCTCTATCTACGATAAGCTGCCGCCAAATTGACGCATTTACATGATGATCTACCAATCCGTGGAATAGTCGATGCTGCCTTAAATAGTTTTATCTTCTGTTGTATACGCGATATCATTAAGTTTCTTCATGTGCCGCTCTGTTCAAAGAAGTGATGCGTCCGTAAAATTATTAGTCTCCCAAACGGTCTGAGCAAACGATCGCGGACGGTGTATTAGGGTTGGTTCCCTATCAGTGTTCTTAATGACATGATATGAGCATCCTTAAATTTTCATGATGGAAATCTTGCTGTGTCGATGTTTCCGAGGACGGGAAGCAGCGTGTTTTCCTGTGTTCTTGTCTTGGTCTCTTTCCCTGTAAATTAGTCATAGTATTGATTTGACCGATAAGATTAAAGCCTCATGAGCGACGCTCTTTTCATGTGGGGTGGGCTGATGATTAGCCCGTAGTCTTGCGTGTTTGATACCGTTTTGGTTACCAAAGGCATGCTGTGTGTTATGGCGTGGCGCCCGATGGCGCCCGTGTAGTGTCCTAGCGTATCAGCGTATTTTTCGTGAGAAAAAACAGGCTTTACGCACCCAAACTTCAGGCAATTTTTGAGCTGAAGGATGGATGCAAGTGAACCTCTGTAAGCATGCGGTCTAGCTTGTTGATCAGAGCGCAACTTCCGAACTACAGCACACGACATTTTTGGTAAGCTTAAGGTCCACCTTCTAATCTGCAAGCACTGTTCGCTAAACGTTCAGCATCTCGGCAACTTGTTTTTAATCCGTCTCTAACGGTTTATATAATTAAGTGTTTGCTTTCCCCTCCTTTTGCTTCGTCCATGTAGTCACTCCAATTTTCTTAATTCAGTCATGGCGTGGCAAACTTCAACGCTTTTCCGGTAGTAGTCGATTGGGGGGATAGCTGCTCGCTACTTTAATAAGTCTAGAACCCTTTGGACAAGCCCACTTGCGGGGTATTTAACTGTATTGTGGTTACTCCCGTCCTCGTAATCAATACAGATTTTTAGTGAATATTAGAGAGTTTGCGCCACAAGACTTTTTCAAATGAAATACCTCATAAGATTTGTGATATATTTCAAATCTAGGCTTTTTGCGCTACAAAAAGTTTTTGAAACTATTTTTTTCACACAACAACGCAGTAAAACGATGGTAGCAAGTGGACGACTGGCATAACAGGTTGCGAATAGCACAGGAAACGAGAAACGGCTGACTCCATTCGAGTTTCGACCCTTTGAAGCGAGCGATGTTCTATGGAAAAGACACTTTCGATTTAATGCATCACAGATTCGTAATCTGGTGGACTTGTTTAAGATTCCGTCTCTTCTGCAGCTTAAAAATAGATGATGTGGCGACGCATTGCTTGCCACTTGATTCCTTTTGAAGCGACTGGCATACCCGTCGCGCTTATTTGATCTGGAAACGTCCTTTGGGCTAAAGTAAAGGACAATATCACGCGTGTTTAACGCCATGATGTACTTCCTTTACAACAACAAAAGTCTCTACTGAAGTGGAATGTTCACCGACTTGACAAAAGTCCTCTTTCTCGTTTTAGATAGTGTATTAAGGCGAAGGGCAGTCCAATAAATGACTGCATTGGCTTTATTGATGGTAACGTTCGAGCCATGCCACGTCCATCAGAAATCATCGATCTACCTACAACGGACACAAGCACACACATGCAGTCAAGTTTCAGTCCGTGAACACTCCAGATGGTATCATTGTACATCTCGCGAGTCCGTGAACAAAGAGACGATACGACGCTCGCATGTTGCGTGAAAGTGGCCTTCCGAGATGCTGGGCACTAGCATTGTGTTTTTAGGCCAACGATTTGTTGTGTATGGCGATTTAGCTTATGGGATGCGTGACACGATTGACTGTCCACATAAAAGAAACAGTATTACGATGGATGAAGCAGCGTTTATAAGAAATATGAGTCGCGTCCGACTCTTAGTCGAGTGGTGTTTTGGCACTATCACCACGAACTGGGCGTTCATCGATTTCAAGAAGAGCTTAAAGGCCCTATTGCAGCCGGTTGCTAAGTACTATGCTGTGGCCACTGCTTTGCAAAACCTGTTGACTTGTTTCAACGGGAACGTATACAGCTCGTTGTTTTAACTTTCGGCCTCTTAGTCTAGCCGATTACTAGCGTATAGCACCCTAGCATAGCCCAAAATCGATAGATAGCGCAAGACATATTTGTAGTAATTAGAAAGGCTTCTTTGTACTGACTGTCATGTATTACGTCTATTTGCTTTTGGTTACTTCCTCCTATGAGTCGCTCAATTAGCTCAAACTGGCATCGTTGATTTTCGTTCATAGGCTCCAATAAGCGTCGTGTATTCTCTGCCACTTTTTTTCGCAGCTCAAACTTTTTCTCGCCAAGATCTACTTACTTCGCAAGCATACCAACGATTTCACTTTTAGACGACGCAGGCACAGAAACCATATTCTTCTGTCGTTGTGTACCTTCTCGTTGCTTTGTCATCGTCTGGAGGCCTGCAGACCGGATCACCTCACCTTCACTCTCGAGCTTTTCTCGCTTGAACTACTTCATAGTCTTTATCTCTTCGAGTCTTTCAAGTATCTCGACAAGCTCTGTGAGGAGCTATTTCTTTTCTTGGTAGTCTTCGTGGCATCCGTTCTTGCGCAAACCTTCCAGCTGTAACAGGCGCTCCGTCCGTTACTGTAGTTAGCGACTTTGTCTTTCTTTTGTTCTTATGTTTTGGTACTTGTTTGGTGCAGATAATTAGATAAGCTGCGTATTCCTCCATAGCATATGGGAGGTATATTTAATGGAAAGACGTATAAAGTAGTGCACGATCTAAAGGTATCAAATAAAGTTCACTTATAGTTTTATCAAGCTTCCCCTATCGCACGTGTAAGCCTCTCCCAGGTAGTAAGAGTCCCGTGACAAAGACGACGATCTTCTTTTCCCTGGACTGCTTTTGTACTTTTCTGTGTATTTGCAGGGATAAACGGGTGCGCGACGAATTGTGATTCTTCTACATTTTACATACCGCCATGCGTATACATTAGCCCAATTCCGCTTCCGAACGAGGCACAATAATTTACATGCAATTTTTCTTTCCCTTGTACGGCGACAGGGTCGCAATGGCTGCCTGACCAGCGCGTTCCCACCCCTGTTTACGAGAAAGGTAGATATTGAAGGTAGTCTCATCACCATATATTATCGTATTACCCTCTGAAATGTGCTCGTTTAGCTCCTTGGCAAACTGTGCTCGCCCTCCCTTGCTAGCAGGCGCATTCATCGTAAATTACTCCACACTTAGAATTTTTACTGTATATAACATGCAGTGACGTGTTCCATGAATGGAGAAGATACTGACGTCTATATTAAGATCGTTCAGCAGTCTGTCCTCTATCACTGTCATTGTCATGTACGCATACTTACTAAGATATTATTCCAGCAGGTATGTCACTTCGAGTGTCACCTTAACACAGGTGGAGCAAGCTTCACCTGCAACCGGCACAGTGCATCGTTACTTTCGAGACTATAGCTGTTTTGGTTACTTTGGTTATTTGTTGGTATGCATAATTAGATGTCCTTTACCCTTCGAGGTTATCCTATATGTGTAAGTGATAACGAATATTTTGTATACTCTCGTTGAGAATATAGCTGTAAAACGGGAAAAAATCAATTTTCGAGCTATTATTTTATCTTTAATTCAATATGTACGCTATGAGCAATTTAGTGTATTTGTGTGATTGCAGCTATCTAGGTCAGCCTAAATGTATTTTGGTTTAAATTTATACATACAAATATGGCGCCTTTCTGGGGTACCTGAAGATTATGAAACATTTTACTATATTGAGAGTAAAAAATATACTTATAGATAAGTAAACATTTAATGGACATAAAGGCGCATCCAAATGCCAGATATATAAACTGAACTGCAGCCATTGATCTTCTCCGGTGCGAACGAATTAAGACTTAAATGCCACAGATGGATTTTGTAATCCTTGGTACAATTCAAGCAAAGATGAACAGGATTTGCCAATCTGACAGGCGAGGGATAGATAAACCAGAATCTGAGCAACTTTATTACCAACCAATAATTGAACCTAGCTACCGTCTTCGGTTGTCGAAGACTGCTACATACATCAAGCATTGAAAATTTCTCTACTCTTATATGCGTTTAAATGTCACTCTATATCTTATGCGCAATTAATTCACGGAAAGGCAAATTGCAATCGTGAAATCCAAGCATCATTTATAGCGTAATAATCTATTCTTACAACGTCCTGGATACAGCGAAAGATAGAAAGTAGTAATCATCTACAAAAGATTTTGTCTCTGTGTCCTGATTCATGATTATTACGTCTTATCTGACCTGGGATCAACGAAATTGTGTTCATTAACATGATATTTTCGTTATATGCCTTGCAGGAATTAGACTAGTAGTTTAAACGTAATAAATCGGTTTTCTATATCGATGTGCTGCCTTGCGAATAGCGCTTCAAGTAGTTGTTGAATGTAGCTTGTTTATTAAAAGGTAGACTGCCAAATGAGCTGAGCTACCTACTTTAGGGCCTATTCTACCGGTAAGTCCCTATAACGATCTCACTGGACGCTCTACTGGTATGCTCAACGGCATTTCCAGCACTATTTCGTATACGAAGTTGATTCATAGAAAGAGTCAATAAAAATATGAAGTGTCCCACTGAAGTTGAAGTTTCCGTTGATAGTAATCTTGAAGTTGGCAGATAGTGACTCTTGATGATCGTGGCCTTTGAAGATCATGGACTTCGAATACCGAACCAGCACAACTGACCAAACTACATTTGGGATTTGAATGCTATCCAAAACTTAAGGAAAATGTTGTCGCAGTGATTACAACTTACATTTACTATTTGATCTGTTAAGAGCCTAATGATGCGGTACAGGTACGAGGTAAGGAATCAAGGTAAAATGAGCTCATTAATCTTGCGGATCAAATATCTAAAGAAGCAAAGCAGATACACTCCGCGCCAGAAAAAAGTACACCCTGGCCTGGAGTCTGCTTGTCGGTTTATTTCTGGACACAAGTAGAGTTAGATGGTCGCAGTAGAACACAGGGGACCCTCGGTGATATCAAATACGTGGTTTGTATTAACAATTGGAGTTTCGGAAGCGTTTCCTGGACTAGCATACAAACTTTCATAATCAATATTGACTTAATATGATGTCAGTCCGCCGTTTGTCTTGATGAAGACTAGGCAACGCCGAGTCATGGAATCGATGAGGCGCTCTAGGTATTCCAGTTCGATCTCTGACCATACCTTCGATATAGCTTGCTCTAGTTCATCCGCCGTTCGATACTATTTTCCGTTTTTATACACGAGACGCCATCAACGAACATATATTTTCTATAGCAATACAGTCAGAAGAGCGAGCAGGCCAGCTCATGTCACTGGCTTCTTGTTCCAACAAAATAAGGCATCGTTTCACAGTTTACGTGAAATGATGGCGTTCTTGATAAAACGAGATGTCAGTGCCATGATCTAGGTGGGCATAAGGAAGCATACATACAGAAATATTATAGATGTAGTCACCGGAATTTTGTCGACCGCGTAGAATAGCCAATTTAGATTTTTCAAATATACTAAAAGCACCCCACACTATAATACCTCCACCACCATTCTGTCTGCATGTGTAGTCTCTAAGCTTCTTGCGTATATCTTTCTAGTAAGATTTTTATCCATCGGGACCGTCAAGATTAAAATTTTCATCCGAGAAACAGTTTAGGACAACGTGTATGTACAGAAGTTAAGATAATTAGTAACAAAGAGTAAGAATTAGAAAAATAGAAACATGAATTACCTGGTGTCAAAATGTACTGCTCGGCCCACGCCATGCGAGCTCTTTTGTGGGCAATAGACAGCGGTAGCGTAGGCTTCATCTTAGTATACTCTAAAAGTCAATAATATGTAACAATCTTTGTATAGTACGGACAGAAGCCTTCGATCCTATCGCACGCTTGGTCAACGCGCCGCTCGTCTCGCCTTCCGCCGCTCGAACCGCAAGCCTGATCTTGCGCTCGCTCATGGTTCGAGCTCGACTAGATTTACGTCTCGAGGACCCTTCTTGCTTGCTGCCGGAGCTGTGCCCGAACCGGACGACCCGCCTAACGCTAACGCTTATCCGGCCACGGCCGGACTGTTTTGCGATGGAGCTGCTGGATACTCCGCTTTCGTACAGGCTGAACATCCACCAGTACTCCTCCGTTGTAAGCTCTCTTCCTCTTCCCATTAAAAATCTTTAAATGACTGGCTCTTGTTTGTCTAGGAACGGCAGCGACATGGGAACGCGAAGCCATTCAGCCCTGTCATTTTGGTGTTTCTGCACTTTTAATATGAAAGTTTGTATGCTGTCCCAATATGTCGCCTTTACTTTAGTTATGTCGCAGCCCTATGAACTTGTCTTTTGTATGCTAGTCCAGGAAACGCTTCCGAAACTCCAATTGTTAATACAAACCACGTATTTGATATCACCGAGGGTCCCCTGTGTTCTACTGCGACCATCTAACTCTACTTGTGTCCAGAGATAAACCGACAAGCAGACTCCAGGCCAGGGTGTACTTTTTTCTGGCGCGGAGTGTAATAAACTTCTAAATTGACAATTACAACTAGCAACCGGTTGAAATCAATCTGATACCAGAATGTTCGTGGAGACAACGAAGTTTTATCTTTCCGTAACAATTGAGAAACACTTAAGCATATCAATTGGGACTTTTTGGAGAGCAATATCAAAACCTTACAGTTTTGCATTTATCTTTGGTAAATATAATCAGTCTACACAAGATCGAAAAGCGAGTTGGGAACGAACAAACAAGAAGTGAAGTTTTTTTATACTTTATCCACGACTAAAATATATAGGCTGTACGTTATTGAGCTGTAGACCACTGATTTCAATTTGACTAGAGCTAACAAATTATTACATAAGCTATCGGTTACACAAGCATACAAACATCAGAAACCCAACATGAAAAAGCTTTAATGAAGATAATTTTCAAATATGTTTAATTTAGCTGAGCTTTAACCATTATTGATGACATTTTGATGCACAGAGTATCGACCTGCTCAGAAACGAGCATAGCGATAGATAGCATCACAAACTTTGATTTTACTCCCACAACTTTAAGTTAAAACCTAAATTTTTTATGTTAGCTCATTTTGAACATCTTGTAAAGCGTCGTTCGACTAAAATTGAGTTTCATTAAAATGTTTTAGACATTAATATTGTGGTCATTATATGATCGAGCGTGTAAATGTAGGTGTATCTAACAACAGCAGCAAAGTTATTCTGATATCGACAAAAAGATTCGACAGCTGTGAGATTTGAACTCACGCGGGTTGCCCCAATAGATTTCTAGTCTATCGCCTTAACCACTCGGCCAAGCTGTCACGTACTAAGCACTTGATAATGTAGTTATATAATCAGCAAAATTGTGCGAGTTTTTATGTTATTCAAATAAGTAGTTTGTTTTTAAATACAGGTTTATATTGTCGCAATTTGAATCCGTCCAATTTTAGCGAGGTGATTAGAGGCTTTGATTGGTCTTGAAATTTTTTCAATCATGATATGTCGAGTAGACACTCCTGGCCATTCAATGCTCCTATTAAGAAGTACATACCAGGTGGGTACATCTATCGCATCTTTTTTCTGCACTTCAACGTAGTTTCATCTACTTTGAATATTAAATGGTGGATCGAAGACAAATGAACAGCATTGAGACATACGTGCGTCTTGTGGAGGTACCTATGCATGAAAAACGATATGGTGGTCGCTACGCTTACTAAGTCATTATCGGCATAATTAAATAGATATATATTTCAATGTACGCTTACAGCAATCACTCCAAGCCATTTACATCTACAAGCATTACAGCCTCATTAATGGAGGAATTCATATCTACATCCTATACGGAGTGAAAAATAAAACAATGAATGAAGTTAAAATAGGTATTGGATTAACTATGGCAGCTCTACAGGATATAACCTTGTGATACTGGTATTTTGTTGTACATTTGTCAAAATAAACGAAGTTTCAGTGATTGCGCTGAAGCTTTCCTTCAGTTCATCTCTTACTTTTGGCAAATTGCCTTTAAATGTATATAAGCAATACATGGTAAGACACTATACATGAAAATAACGCATGCACTTTACATATCCTAACAATGGATTACTTTTTACCTTGTAGACTGCATAAAAGACATTCCAGTCTTCCATGTGAGCATTTATTGCGGTTTGGTAAGAAGAAGTGAAAAGTGTGTATGCTATACTCCTAATTACCTAGCCCACCTGCTAGGCTTGCTGACGCATTCGTGTATTCTGCTTCCACGCCTGTATCTCGCGCTTGCTCATGGAAAGATACTCTAAAATAATTCGCTCAAACTAGCGAACGGTGAATTTGTAAAAGTAATAGCCCAAATTGAGAAGGTTACACAAGCTGTACAATTTCCGGTTTTGCACCCTCCTAAGCGATCCACACAGGAAATACACGTGCCCTATATATTAGCTCGTATCGGCGATATGAGTTCAAGATGAATATCACAAAATATTATCAATATTTAAATCCTCTGAGATATATCGTAGAATTGAGTTATGGCCTCTGCGAAGTACACATCCCCGATGGAAACAAAGCAGATATTGAAAGGATGCATAGCCGCATGAAGGACAACCATTTCTGTCAAGATCCAATTTACAATAAGCTACACTAACATGCCCTCTTTATAAGCACAACCATAAGAAACAATACATATATCAAGTTCATTTGAGCTTTCATTGTACGATTCACGATACCTGGCCAACGCGAGTCTATCGACATCGCTACAGAGATTGAGACAATAAAATTGAATTTTATCCACGGTAGTGATGTACCGACTCGCACTGCTCGATACTCTTGCAGAAAAATAATGGAATTATAGCGCAGCTACTTAACGGAAGTGGCTAAGGCAGTATAAGAGCATAGAGCAAGTGTCACGAGACTCTTGCTACCCGTGAAGGCTTACACGTGCATTGTGGGGAAGACGCTTTAAAACTAGAAGTGAATGTTTATTTGGTATTTTAGATCTTTCCTGCTTGCACATCGTTTCTGACTACAAGTACTACATATATCTTGTATCAGATAAAGGGTAGGTCATCTTAATACGTACCAGCACAGAACCAAAGTAAAAGTAAAGTAGCGCTAGCCTAAAGTAACGGTAGAAGCCCGTTACAGCTAGCGCAAGATCACCGCAAGCGTCTTCTTGGTGCTGTTCGAAAGCTGTGTGTGTAACGGGAACTTACATGAATGTATCCCAAGCTGGGGTAACATACCGGATCTTGAAGTGGATCTTTGTATTGGAGCATGTGGTGCTAATACAAAGGTACAAGGAACATGAATGGTCGTTAGACCTTTCAATACTAAGAGTAAGATTAAGGAGATTGTATTAGGATTTAGTAGGTATATAGAAACGTTAAGTCTAGTATTCGGATTAAGCCTCAATACAATCAATTCTCATTTTGCTTTCTAAAGCACAAGTGTCTTACACACCTTCCGTACTTTTAAAACAAGAGTTTCATGCTCTGTGTTTTACGCTTCCCTTAAGTTTAAAGGGCTATCGTTGTGACTTCCGTCACAGTTGCTCGCAAATGTGGAAGTATTGCTCTTTGATCTAATCGTTGATAGGTCTATAAGCAAGGAGAAATTGACGCGCGACTGGACCTCAGAAACGGCGTTATTGCTGCACGAGCGCGAACAAAGCATCGACAATGCTGAGACATTTGTCCCGTCTGATAACTGGGTGACATGGTTCATGGTAGGTTTTGGATTAGCCTTGCGCAGACAAATAAATGTGTCGAAACTGCTCAATGAGGTTTCGTCAATCGAGCCGTTGATTTATCGAGTTTGTAGAACTCCACGAACTCAATATGGATCTACATGATATCGTCCTAATGGACAAAGCCGCTTTCTACCCTCAGGATCACTGTGACTCGACGGTTGAGCGAGTAGGCTCTCAACATATCGTTATCCGGTCCAGCAGGTTAGCCTCCATGCCTGTCACGCTAAGTGTGTAACGGGCACACGTACCGTTACTTTAGGTTAACGCCACTTTGTTTACTTTTGGTTCTTAGTTGGTACTTGATTAGATGACCTACCTATTCTTCCATAGCATATGGGAGGTACATTTAGGGTAAGGATGTGCAGGGTAGGATAGGATCTAAAGTATCAATATAATTCACTTATAGTTTTATCAAGCTTCCCTTACTGCACGTGTAAGTTTGAGCACAGGTAAGAGAATTCCCCTGACATGTATCGCATGTGGGCAGTGAACGGGGACATGCCAATGCTTGCGTGGACGCGAGAGTTGTATGCAAATTTTGCCATAGGTAGAAGCGTGACCCAGTTGTGCTGGCGTGACAAGACGAAGGCACACAAATAACCGTTAACGAAACCGTGATTGCGTTCGTCCTGACCATGAGCTAAAGGTTTAAATGCCGTACTGGTACGAATCTGCGTGTGTTGGGATTGGGAGATCGTTTTCCAGAAGCTGAACAAGAAGCGAGGATTGCGGTCACAGATGATGGACAAAGAAAAGCCGCAGAGGCGGACGTATTCGTCGACAAATAGGCAAGCCGTGTCCGCTGCTGTAGCCGACTTGCGGGTGAAAAGTAACTGAGCACGCTTGACCAACTGGTCCAGGACGACAAGGATGGTGTCGTAAAAATGTGTCCCTGATGGTGAAAGATCAAGCATAAAGTCCATCGAGATGTGGATTGATCGCGCCTGTGGAACGTCTACTGGGTGCAAAAGGCGGTTTTTCGGTGAGAAACGTTAACCAATTGACATAGTTCACATGAGCGGACGCGCATGGTCACAATGCGGTACATGCTTAGGAAATAGAAGCTCTGTTGAGCGACAAGCAATGTCTTTTGGACACGTGGGCGTCCGTGTGCGAGTGTATCATGGCATTTAGACAAAACTGTATTACGCAAATCAATGCCCATAAGAATACAAAGGCAGCAGGAGTGTTCGGGACCGGGTTGGAAGTATAGGAGGCCCTCGTCAAGAAAGAAATGCTGCACATTGGCTCGAATGGTCTGATTGAGGTTGACCTAAATGGTCGTAGAGGATGCGTCAACGGAAAGGTGACAAACAAATGGACCAAAGAGAGGATCCGAAGGATATAAGCGCTTGCACTGTGTCGGGATGGAGGGTCTTCGGCGCATGTAGTGCTGATAAGCGTCGTCGACGGAGATGAAAGAGTGATGGTGACGAAACTGTCTAAGAAGATAAGCGATGGAGATGCAACTTGGCTCATCGTCGTCGTGCACTTGAGGGCTGCACGAGACAGCATGAGCCGCAAGGTTGGTTGATCCAGCAACCCATAGAGACCTTGACTGAAAGAAACTGAGTTCGTTTAGCCATAGAGCAAGACGCTGCGAGCATGTAGATTGCTGGAAAATCGATTTAAGAGTGCGATGATCGGTGTCTATAAAGAACGGCTTGTCAATCGAGTACACTTTCCATATAGGCATGGCGTGTAAGGCATCCATAAGCTCCTCATCGCGTGTAGGGTACATGCGTTCGACTGTGGGGAGGTTTCGTCTGTCGAAGGCAATGACTCACATCTGACCTGCGTTGTCTAGATGATACAGGTAACCACCGATAGCGCAGTCGCTAGCATTCATTTTTATGTGAAGCGGAAGTGATGAACCAAAGTTGGCGGTGAAGAAAGCTTCAGGTTTAGCTCTTCGAAACAGCAAAGCTGTTCGTCCGTCAAATTGATGCGTTCATTCTTTGTTTAGCCTTGCGTGACGTCGGTGAGTGAAGCCGATATTTATGCATATCCGACACAATATTAAAGCACATAGACGCGGGTGACAATGAAAGACTGAAGCTCGCGTTTGGTTTGAGGAACTGGCCATTTTTGAATTGCGCACACCTTATCAGGTTCCATCCAAATGAGGTCACGTCCAATGAAATCTCCCAGACAGGGAATCTCAGAGGCTCCGAGGATGCATTTGACTACTTTGACATAGAGTTGCTGTTTCTGGTAGCGCACAAAAGCCCTGCCTAAGGCTACTAAGTGTTCCTGCATGTCATCGCTAGGCGTGTAGACGAGCAGGTCGTCAACGTAGGCTTAGCAGGTGTGACTTCGCTTTTTGAAGACAGATTAAATCATGCGTTTAAAGGCTGAAGGGCTCGAGGAAAGGCCCATAGGTATCACGAAGTATTTAAATAGACCGTCAGGTGTAGAAAAGGCTGTGAAAGGAATACCCTTTTCGTATAGACGGACTTGGAAGAATCCTCATAGCAGATACATCGCGGAGAAAAGGCGTCCTTTACCATAGCGTCATATACGTCCTCTTGCCGTGGAACAGAAGTAGCCGGGAATCAAAATAGGGCGTTGAGGGCTTGGAAGTCATATAAAGTTCACCATCCTACTGCCTTTCTAGGGCAAACGGTCGGAGAGAAGAAGGCGATATAGACGGCCTGATCATTCCAGCTGACAGCGCGCTCTTCTTCGTCGCTCAGGCGATATTGCTTACGAACGACAGGGATCTTGGCTGCCAATTTAACTTCGGCCTCCATGTCTAGGGTACGCGTTTGTGGCATCGAAGGAAGTTCTGGCCGAAACACGGTATTAATGTATTTGTGTAGGACTGATTCAGACGGATGACCACGCAAGGCTTTCCAGTCGGTAGTGAGTTGGCTTTCAGCCTTGGACAGTGTGACCGCTACGGCGAATATATACTCATCGCCTGTAAGCTTCATTTTTAATAGCTTGCGTGCTCTTCTAGCCGTTGTTGTGCGCAAGGTCCCGTTGATTATCACTTGAACGGTTGTCGTACAGCTGTCGTTCATCCTCAAAGGTGCCGATTAGTGTACCATAAACGCACGGATGGAAGGCCTGCGTGTCAGCGGTCTCTCGGGCCTTGATGGTTTTGTGCTATCAGTCATCTTTAGGATTAACTGCTTCAAGCCATGGCATTCCCAACAGCAGATTTTTTCTTTTTAAAACGTTAAGAACGAAGGCATTCGTTCAGTACGGTGAAAATCTGTCAAGGTGGACTTGCAGACTTGTCACTCGGCGTGGGATGATAGCCTTCTGACTTTTTCCGATGGTGAGTTCAAACGGCTTAGCGCATTCTACTATGTTGAGACCAAGTTGCTCGACGACGCGAGGATCAACAGCATTGAAAGACGCTCCATTGTCGACGAAGGCGGAGACACTTGCGCCTCTAACAGTGCTAGTGTGGGATAAGTGTTCATACAGATTGTTCTCGCAATGGTGGATCTCGGCCACATCGTCATGGTAGTGGAGACTCGGTGGTATTTGGCGCTTGGCGCCACAATTAGCAGTCTCGGACGCCTTTTCTCTGCGGCAGGCAGCGATGTAATGAGTATGAACCTGGCAAAATGAGCACCACTTATCTTCCACGCGTCTCGTTCCTGAACCCTCCGTGCCCTTACTACCTTCCATAGATGTGGGCTTCATCTCAACTTTGGTTTGCGATGTACCTTGGCGCCCGTGTTGGCTGCGCTTCGAATCTTCAAATTGCTGGGCAAGATCGATCACCTTCCATAGACTTTCAGGTATGTTTTGTGATACGAAGGTGCTAGCTTCCGCTATAACGTCCTGCTGATATACCCAATGCTTGATGAACTCCGGTAACGGTCGAAGCTTAGATAAAAGATGTAGGAAGCGACTTGTGTATTTTTACTGCGTGCCTGTCGGATGCAATTGATAGAGCTAGGATAAGACCTTACATTCAAACTCCTTTTCACGGAAACGTTCATGAAGCTTGGCCTTTAGGAGCGGCCACACTAGTGGTGACGTGCCGCCATCCTCATTTATCAGTGCTATCTTGACTTCATGCACGAAGGTTCGAGTCACCTGGCCCAAATTCGCGTAGACAAGAGTCGTAAACTCGGCTGTGTCAGCCTCCATGCGAACGCGGCAATCAGTCGAATTGTATTCCTCCGTGATGCATACAAAATACTCGATGTCTTTACTGTTTTTTTCGTCAAACGTGGAAGGATTCTTCTTCTTCTGAGGTGACCGGCGTTGTGAGAGTGTGTAAATTGCAAACATTTGGTTCATGAATTATGTTTGCTGCTGCATCATCGTTTGACCAAATTGCATCATAAATTCATTGCCAGCAGCAGGTGGAGGAAAAGACTATTGGTAGGGTGGGAGAGGAAGTCCTGCTCGGGCTTCCCCCTCGGGGAGATGTTCAGAAGCATTTCGAGGCGAGGGTGACAGCTCTGGCAGCTCGGCCGGTGGATCGCGTTGTGGCGAGGGGAGCTCAGAATGATACTGGTGAATCGTCTTGGACACCTCCACTACTGGGGTGTCCGGACGCTGTTGCATTGTCCTCCTCGCTCGCACTATAATCACGGCGGCTGGAGGTGTGCCCAGAGGCTGGTGGAGCGGAGAAAGGCGGACCCACGGGCTCCGGCAACGCTACCGACTGGCGATTAGACGTCGTTGTTCAATAAGCGAAAGGCGAACGGCCGTCGTGGGCATCTTTAAGGATGAAGGGGTAGATGGTGCCACCGCACACCTTTAGTGCGTGCGTCGAGCACGACGGGGTCGCAAGCTTGAAGTGGTGTTAGAATCCATTTGATCTGGGTTTCCACATGACAGAAACTTGCTTTGTCACGCTTTAATAGTTAGTTAACTGTCACAAACGAAGAGAAAGATAAGTCGTTTGTTGTGTATGCAAGTCGATATTGACTTCAGACTTAGAAAGGAAATTAAAGAGTGCTTCTAGGCTACGAGGAGTCTCGTCCAGTGAATCTGACAGAGTCGGACCTGATCCTGGTCTCGACGCGTCGCACTCGTCTAGATTCGCGCGTGATCGTCAAGGACGATAACACTCTCGAACTAGCAAAAGGATCATAGCTGGCATTCTTGTATTTGAAGCCCAGATGTGTTGCAGGAAGAGGATCTGAGTCAAGCCTGACATGCGTGCTTAGAGTTAAAGTAAAAGGTTGAAGCGGTAGGTTGAAGCGGTAGGTTGAAGCGGTAAGTTGAAGCCGAGAGCAAGAAGTAGGAAGTAAACCCTAGACCGGTTTGAAATTTGCTACAGCGCACTCAAGTGTATTATTCTGTTTTCTACCACGAGAAACATCCCTTGAGGAGCTATAAACTCATTAGGTATTACTAGTTGCAATACTTGCTAAAAACAAGTAAGTGGGTTGGACTCTAGAAAGATGGAAAGTAAATGATTGGAACGAAACAAATAAATTGTCGAGCCGATACATTTCGGAATTCCTGCATATAGCTGTAGAATGGGGATGTCAAACTTTGCAAAAACACAACTTAATTTTTCCAGTAAGATTCTCAACTTTCGCTTCTACTCATATGATTTTCAAAATAAAATGAATCGACGCACGAACACTAGAAATAAAATCTTTGACTTTTTAGGAACTATACCCGATAATTTGGCAATCAGACACCTTATTATATTTTGCAATTTTGGCAGATTTGACATCCTCTAATAAGTGCGTTATGCACATTTTTAATCCCATGCTGGTCGAGCCTGAGCAAGGCAAATTGGCTGCTTAAACAGTATGGTTTGCTACCAGAAGCTAAAAATTACAACAGAAAAGTAATGTGACCCACATAAACTACTCAATATAAAAGCGAAGTAAATTAAGCGCTAGTAGCAAGGAGTAGGAACAACAAAAAACAAAGCGCACATTTGAGCGATTTGTCGTCCATGTCCAATACTACAGAGCACGGGAAGCCAACTGGGCTCTCTACAGATAGTGCATTTGCAAGAAATGGCACTCAGGTTCTGCTGGACCAAGCAGACTACGATGGAATGCATGATAATCGTCCGAGAAAGGAAAGCAAACGGAGTGCTAGCACGGAGCGAGGAACACATGAAGCACAAGCTCCTGAAGAAAATAATGAAAATGACCTTCCTGTCATACAGATTACCGCAGAGCCTCCAAGTCAGCGATGCTTTAATTCGTGGGATGATCTTCATTCGTACCTACGCCAATATCAGCTCAGCACACACCAAGTACGTTTTCTTCAGTATACTATTTTCCTCTACTTTAAAAATGTATCCTTGCTTACTTGAAGGCATGTAGTGTTTTCGGAATCGAACCAGTACGTCAGTTAAAACTCGAAATGCTCGTTTGGACTCGAGACATGACACATCCCAAAAGCTTCCACACGATGATGAGTATCTCGACGAATCGTGGGGATGCTACTCAGTTACGTTCGAATGCGTATATGGAGGCAAGTTTCGCTCTCGTGGCACAGGCAAGCGAAAGCGGAAAAGTATGCGATGCCATAACTGCCCGGCAAAGATTAACGCCTTGCTTGTTCGTATGCCAAAAGCAAAAAAGCACGTGGTTCGAATTTCCAAAGTGAATACGACCCACAACCACGAATTGTCTAAAGATGAGTATAAGAACTTTGTGAGCAATCGCACCAATTGGACGAATGAAGAGATTGAGCAAGTGAGAGAGCTACGAGATGCTGGAATGGATGTCCGGCAGATTCACAATTTGCTCAACGACCGTGTTGATCGTGACATTATGTTTTATGACGTTCGGAATCTGCTCAATCGGCTAAAGAGAGAAGGGGAAGAGCAAGAGCCGTGGAACCATATTTTGACTGAAGCCATGACTGAATTTTGCTTCGAAAACAACTACATAGATCAGCGCTACTTTGACTATCGAGTGGACTGAACTGAGGCGTATGCAACGTATGGACAATGAGAACGTGATGTACTCTATTCATGATAACGTTTTTGGCAATTCTTTTCGTCAGATTACTTGTATACAAATCGATATTGGCAGATCACTCGATCTCTGCCGCTTGTGGTCACGACGTACTGGTCACGCAACGAATAGCGGCAATTCGTGATGTGAGACGCATGTCCGACATACATTTTTGCATCAGCACCCTTCAGTACACACGGGTATCGGAAGAGACGAACCACTTTATCGTCATTTCCTGTCACCAGACTAGTTCCTTCCGAGCTACGACACAGATCATTGATGTCACTGCCGTCAGTTTCTTTCGGCCAAATGCCCTGGACGCTCCAGCCAAACGGACATGTCCACGATTCCCACTTAACATCTCGAAGGCGGCTCGGATGCTTGATCTGCTTCACGACCAGCTTCTTGCTCCCACCTGCTGCTTGAAGCTCCCAGAATAGAAGCTCAGACGCGGTGCATGTAGACTGGAAGATGGAGCTCGAATGCTTTGCAAAATCGAGATGCATGACCGTCCCAGAGTGACCAACAGCTTCACCGAGCCTCGTGTAAGAATGCGTACTGTAAAGATGTACCTTACAATCGTGTGCTCCGACGGCAAGGATGCGTCCGTCTCCTGAGTATTGGATCACTTGTACGGCTCTGTGTGAGCACTTCCAAGATGTCACCACACGGTTTAAGGATTCCAGCAAAATTGTAATACTTCCATCTGAGCATCCGACTGCCAAGTGCAGGCCGTCACATGAGAAGGCAAGAGCTCGAGGTAAAGATTTCGCACTCTTTTGCTCTCGCAATGATAGCAGCGAACGAGATCTCAAATCCCATAATCGAATGGTTCCTTCGTCCCCAGCAGAGGCAAATTTCTCTCGTGTGGGGTGCATCGCAAAGCCCCACAGCTCTCCCTGGTAGTGACCATCGACGTGCACTTTCATATTCTTCGAACTCGAACCCCAAGACGACAATATGCCTTCTTTATCTGCAACCTCAAAGATCTTTCCGTCTGCAGTGGAAACGAGGTACTTGTTTCCAGAAACTTGTACGCCACGAACAGGTATTCTTTTGTGATGAGTGATATCACGAGTCGGCTTTTCAGTTACTGCATTCATGTCGATCGTGCGCAATAACTCGAAGGACAACTTCCAGATTTTTATTTTGCCATCATCTCCAGCAGAGATAAATCGCGCTGAGTCAGAGGGATGGTAGGCTAGCGCATGAATGGCTCCGTCGTGTGCTTGTACTTGGACGTCGGTGCACTTTCGACTACTCCAGCGATAGAAACTTCCGTTTGATTGAGCTGAAATGGTGCATTGCTTCGAAAACACAAGAACGGCCAGTAACGTCGTGTTCGGATTGCATAGCTTGTGACTAGATAGCAAACCTTTCTTCGCTGACAGCGATATAGCCTTTACCACGCGACGACTGCCATGACCCAGCTTATTCGCTTGGACAGCGTGTTCCCAGAAGAGGATGTGCTTGGTACCACAAGTGACGAACGTATCCTCATCACCAAAGCACAAGTCAAACACACGTTGCCTTGACGATTTCATCGTAGAAATCATGCGGATACAAACGTCTTTGTGAGCTCCATTTTGAACCGCATAAAGTGTCACTGCATGGTCATCCTCCATTCCAAGGGACGCCAGCGTTGTCCCTTGCCCATTAAAACGGAGTAAGGAAATTCCGCGGCGATGGGGAGACTTTACAGTACATCGAACAGACCCATCTTTCGCATCCCAAGCAGCTACTACAGGTGCACCCTTGATGCCGCATTCACTGGACACGACAATGTCATGCGAAGGGTGAACTGCCATGGCAGATACATAGTTGGAGCGGTGTACTTGATTAAAACGTTGCTGACGAGACTTTGTCCTGTAAATAACACCAATGGCGCCAGCAGCATACACAATTTCAGAAGAGGATGCACCGTAGGAAGCCGATACTGCCAAGTTTCGGCCATAAACATGATCTAACAAGAGATCAGACGAAGGCTGGAGGGTGCTAAAGGCGGTTTTGTCAACTTTGGATGGCTCATAGATAGCACCAAGCCAAGGTTTGACAGCGAGAAACTCATCTCCAATGTCTTCTTGCTTCCATTCACTGTAATCGACTTCACTCTCGTCGTGGAGATCAGAGCCATCTAGTGACACGACATCCTGTCGGCCTTCACCTTCCAAATGTGTTATCTGCTTCATCTCTTGTTCGTAGTCTGTCGTCCATATAATCGCAATGGATGTGTTATTAGTGTCAGTACCACTCGTCAGAACAAGCCGATTGCTTGGAGAAAACTGAACGAATGAAACATCCATTTTTTTAGAAAAGTAACCTGGATAATCCTTGACAGAAGACTGGCCATGACTAGAGTTAGATGGATGAGTCAGTAATAAGACAACGCCATCTTCTGTACCGAATGCCATGGTTGGAAGACATGACTGCCACTTGACATCATCCACATCTGACTTAATACGGTCGAATGCAGATACGTCGTAGACATTAGCGCTCACGGAGCAAGCCATCGTGGCGGTGGATAAAGTTCTCCAATTCTCCTCTCGAAGAGTGCACGCCACTGAATCTGTATCACCTTCGTGATTACTTACTTTCCACTGCATTACCTGACTGCTTTGTCTGTTCGAAGCTGACTGAAGCCAAGTACTATCAAACGAGAAATCGAGGGCTTTGATCGGAGCAGTATGGGCATCAAAAACGTGAGTTAAAGAGTACGTTTCGATGTCACTTTGGCTCTCATAAACATATATACGATAATCTCGACATCCAAGCGCAAGTCGTTCCACACCGGATTCTAGACGTCGACTATATGTCATGGAGTGACACCATTTGGGAAGCGCAGCACTGTCAGAATGACCACAAGGGAAAGTCGTTTTGCACTCGAGTGAGCTTCCGTTATATACAGATATGTTGCCATCTAAAGTAGAGATGGCGAGCTCAGTGCCCTCGACGTTCCAGGTCATACTTGTAGCAGCAGCTGACTGCAAGCTTTGCCTAAGTATGGTTTGGGACCTTACATCCCAAATTTCTATTCGTATGTCTGATGCTAAAGCCACTTCATCGGATCCCGGTCGTGCTGACATTGTATCCTTTCTAGTAGTGATACCTTTAAGTATTGGCACACAGACGTCAAGTGCTGGATTCATTGTTTTAGCAGCCGAAGGATCTTCCAATACCCGACCTTCTATTCGAAACAGCATCCCCGAGTCGAGTAACAAAAGTAGCCCGCCATCACCTAAATGATATCCGCATCTTGTAGACAATCGCATGTACCTACTGTTGCTGTGTTGCGACATTTCTATTGCTTCGGTGCTAGCTGAACTACAGTTTTGGATGGCTTCTTGTAGATCAATGACGCCAAGAAGCTCTAGTGCCTGGTCCGCATTTGTCCTAAGGTTTTCATGCGACCACAACGTAATATGCCCTGACCTATGCATGACAGCTACTTGGCTTCGAGATATGTCGTAGATGATTGACACTACTGCAATCTTACCTCTTTTGTCTGCATCTACCACATTTACCAAGAGTTCTGTCGGGCATGAATAGATAATCGGCGTATGAGGGTCTCGCCACACAATTATATCTCCGTTAACAGTTCCCGCAACAACCTTCCCACCAGCAATCGCCATACAAGTAAACTGCCATAAGTCAGGTTTTACTGGTAAACTAGCTTCTTCGTCTTGGAGCTGATTAAGCGCGGCATTATACATCCAAAATGTCACGTGGCCAATACCAGTAGTCACAAATTGGTATTCTATCGCACTTTTAGCCGTGCCAGTGGATGCTATAGCTACGACGGGCAGTCTTGTCATCATAATGGTAAGGACAGGAGTTTGGTTGGCTTCACTGTCAAAGATAGAGAGAAAATGAGCGCCTGTTAAGTGATCATACCACACCGTAGCCAATAAATATGAAAACGACTTGGCGGACGAGTGTTGCGGAAGAAAGGTTGCTATAATTAATGTAGATCGTTCCCGGCCACAAAGGACACTAGTCTGCGTGTTCTCCTCTGTGTTCCAAACGATAATTGTTGAGACGTCTCTAGATCCAAGTGCAAGTAGAGGTTTTGTTGGGTGCTTGACGATGCACGTAACAGTGTAGTGCAGTCCAGACGGAAATACGCGAGTCTGCCGACTTTCATAGATGTCAGATTCGATAATCATTGATCCGGCCGAGTACAATATTGATCGGTCACTTGTGGACACCGTTATGCCATTACCACTAAAACAACATCCGTAGTTCATTCCGAAGACTAATCCAGCGCATAGATCCAGCAGTGGTGGCTCAGCCGACAATACTATGTCAGATCCACTTTTATCCAAGTCCATTGATTTATCACGCATATTATCTTTACTAGAAAATCTGAAACCGGCCGGGTAACATTCGTCCAGTTCATCATTACAAAAGTAAATGTCTTTCAGCCCTAAGATCTCTAACGCTTCCATAGAGTCTTTTAAAGCAGCGCTTAAGTCGAATCTATCATTAGTTGGCAAATTTCGCTTGACTTTCCACTGGCAAATTGTGCCATCAACACCGACAGTGGAGAGGAAGATATTATCCTGGAGAGCAAATCCCCCGGCCATGCAGCCCAACTGAGCTACATTGCTTCCACTGCAAGGCACATGCGCGAACGGATGCGCTTTGTTCATTGGAATACTATCGATCAACGCAAGATTTCCATCCGGTTCGTCATAAGAGATATGCTGTATAAGTAGTTCTCCTGTAGAGCTTACTACACATTCGAGATCCTTTTTCACAGCGGAAACTACCCGTATCGACGGGTTGCTGAATGCCATCTCTCCCTTATCGACGCTAATTGAATCCCAAGCACCAATATTTCGTTCACTCGGAGTGATAACTTGGATACACTCCTGCTGGACATTCCACATTTTTACAAGTCCATTCGAGTACTGGCATCGTAGCATTCCTCCATCAGGACTCAAATCAACACACTCGGCTATATTCTTCCTATTTCTAGACCCTGTCTCAGTGCCATCAACAAGTCCACAACGGTTAAATTTTCTCTGCACTTTGTCGAACTGGAATAGAACGATGCAGCCATTGCTACAGCTTGCTGCAAGTACACAATTATCGAGGGAAAGCTTCAATGCATTCACTGAGCTTTCAGAAGATACGATTGTCTGCAAGCAGTCGAGTGTTCGACCATTTAAAACTTTAAGTGATCCGTCTTTGAATCCTACTATCAGATACGAACCGCATGATGAAAATACCAAGGATGTAGCTTGTTTCGGATATCGGCCAATGCGTTCGCAAGTTCTTTTCCGTAAACTCCACAAGTACACGCTCGACTCACTCGCACTCGCGGTGGCAAATGTAGTAGACCTTTGGCTTGTCGCCAAGCACCTAATTGCATGCCCACTATGACTACCTGCGATAACATGGCAGTCGTTTCTATCTCGGTGCTCGTTTAAGTCATTTTCATAGAGCTCAACCACAAATCCACTTCTCGTTCCAACGAGGAACGAGCGCCGAGCGACGTTGTATGCGACACTGGATAAACAAAATGACTCGTTCTGAAAGAGAGAAGAAACCCGATCGTCCACAAAGTTTGCAACGATCAATGACTTGCCAAGCGTATCTCCGTTTAAATCCCATTGCTTAATGCAGCCACCAGTACTAGCTGTCAGCAATATGGATGAAGTATATGAAAGTGAACAAGCATTTACAGCGCTTCCTGCTTCATGTGCTTGCACTGTCTTCACATGTTGATAATAGTGGAAAAATAATAGTTGTCCAGTAACCGTACCGAGGACTGCCTGATGGTCACCTGTGTACAATGCACTTGTACATGTAGGTGGGTTTCCACGGTATTGATCGATAAGCAGAGCAGGCTTATAAACCAATCTCTTTTCTTCCAAGACATAAAATTCGATCCAGTGCTTTCGACAGATGACCAGTTCTTGTCCATTACCTGCTAACGCCATCGAAACAACTTTTCGATGTAAAGCCGTCAAGACGTCCACTGTGGTGAAATACTCACCAGTGGCCCAATTCCAGAGATAAATACATCCATTACGATCAGCCACTGCAATTGTACAATCCTCAACTCGCCAATCGTCTCTTCTGATTGTATCTGCGTCATCGATGTAACTCGGTCGGCCTCTTTCACGCAGCTTGGTGTCAATGGAAGGTAGCGCGACCGCTGCTACCCCACTTAAACAGCTTGTGCCCAGCTGTGCAAGACATTCAAGTGTACCTGCCTTCCAAACATGCACTATCGCTGGTCCGTTATCATCATTCAAGTCAGCAGTTGCCACTACATTAAGACTCAAACTGACTGCCAACGAGCCGATGGGATTTAAATGACGCTGATATGACCGCTGTGAATGCGTCTGAGGGTCATAGACAATCGCATACTTGGAAACAACGTAAACTACGTTGCCATTATCCAGGTAAGAGCACAACCCGCGGCCATGGTAGCTAGGTGCGCCATAAATCCATTCTAGCTCCAAATTGGCCGAAGGCGGCTTCACTACAGAAACATTTGGGCTATTCCAAAAGTTAGCTGCAGTCTGCTGCTCACCCTCCACCCGTATCTTGTTTTTTCTTTGCTCTCCGGTAGAAAGTTGATCACAATACCGCAGTTCCATTTCCAGGTCATATTCCTCTTCCTCTGCTTTCGCATTGACAACAACTGCTGACGATGTGCTTGCTGCCGCTTTAAGAGACACTCGTTTAAACCTTTCGATTTGTAGCATGAACACACGATGACTTCTTGCCCAGTCCATAAACTCGTCATAGGAGAGCGTGCTGCTAGCATCTCGGTCGTAGCGTTCAAATGCTGATCTGGATAGATGGAGCCAATTCTGCGTTAGTAAAATGTCTTCAGGGCGACTGCCTCCTACGTTATTCTCATCCAAAGATTCTTCCAATGAGGAAAATTTTCTCATGCCACTCCACATGGATTTCATGAGCAAAGCCTAGTACATCATGTATGAGCTTTAGTACATTTAATGATATTGCTACATGCGTACCAGTTCTGTGGAAGATAAGGCAGCGTTGTGATTAAAATCGAAGACATCGAAAGCGACTGGAATGTATCGACGACTGTAAGTACAAGCATGTTTAGGCCAGATTATAAAATGATTTACACTGCATTTTGTCTTCAAAAGTAGCTTTCGATACACATATGAGTGCTGCAATGAACTCTAAGCTGTCGATTCGGCCGTCTGTGTCTTCATCAAGCAGTGAAAAGATGTCCTGCACCGGCACTTGACTTTGAGGAGTTAAAGCCAAAAGAACTTCCAATTGTTTTGCTGAAATAGACAAGCTCTGGATTGTCTGAAAGCGTTTGTACAAGTCCTGTACGTCAGCTAGCTCCCCTGTATCCACGTAAAATCTTTATATACGTTTGCATTTTATCATATGGATGAAAGAAATAGTACATGAGGCAAACGCATGGAGCTCCTGCCGGAGCTCAACACCATCATCTACATGGTGAAGAGCAACGCCCTGAGCAGCCCCCATTTAAATCAAATCAAGTTCTTCCAAGTGAGAAGTCACTTAAATGAAGAAACGGTAGCAAAACGTCGCTTTCATGGGTAAAACGGTCTTTCGCATACCATGTATCTATCGGACTTTCTTCTGAACATGAAATGCACAGAACATGAAATCGATGGAAACTTAGGAATTTTCCCAGAAGTACATGGCGCAATGAAGAAATGGTCAGATAATGGGACCAGTGCGTCAATAACGTTTATGGAAGAAAGTATATCTGCCGTTGTACACCAGTTCCGCCCTCACCGAAGTAAGCTACTTGCACGCTTCCTCTCTCCAAGCTGCACTAGTCTCACGTAAGTGACCCTTGTGTATACTAGTTTAAAGCGTCACCAAGTCACCAAGTCGCTCATTCACTACCAGCTATAGTTTGAAGGTGCGTAGGAAGACGATACCGCGCACAAACACCTTTCACACCCAAGACAAGGAAACGAACTTCATTTTTACGGTACTCGGGCGTATTCCTTCTAATGACGTACATCTTCTTCTGGATATGGCAGATCGCCGCACTAGTCTCGTGCTTCGTTGCAGGCATAGCTTTGGTCTATTTTTTCTGCAAGTACCAGGTCACTCGCAACCACCCCGGCCCAGTTCTCCTCTCAATTGGTCTTACGACGTGCATTTCAAACATAGCTCGAGTCGCTTTGAATACATGGCCTACGGCATGTTTGCTAAAGCCAGACACTGATGGGTATGATTCGACGGACCGGCCTGCAACGTTAAGCGACATTGCTGTCAGCGAAGTATACGGGCAGAACGATCGTCTGAGCGAGTACGAGCCATTCTTCTTCTGGTGCACTCTCTTCTTTTACACTGCTGGCACGATGTGGTACCTCATGCTCGCCCTTGACCTGATCTTTTCCCTGTCCAACCCTTTCTTACCATTCAGCGTCGACAGTCTCAAGCACCACGTCGTTGCATGGCCAGCAGCGGCCCTGTGGTGTATTATTTTCCGATTCGCGTTTACTAGTATCGAACTTTCAGAGGCACACCACATTCTTTTGCTGTACTATCTTCCGTCTTACATCATCGTTTTGTACATCACCCAGGCGCTCATTCGTGCATGGAAAAAATCTCGCCGACTTGAATCCCACGCCCACCAAACGACCAGACGTATGGCCAAACTCATTTTGCCCTATTTAATCATCTTTGCCACGGATACAGCAATTGGGTTTCTCTTGTACGTCCTCCAACTAATTTTAAAGGGAGCAGAGACAATCGGAAACACTATTCACCAGTTGGCACTTGTACTGGAGACTATGGGCATCTTCATCCTTTTCTGTCGGGACGCTGGGGTCTTTCGAGCCTTAAGATCTAGCAACGCCGACAATCAGTATCAGCATGAAGTGACTGGAATGGGAACTTTGGCTGCTTCGGAGGATGGCGATGATCGACTGGATGTGTCTAATCAGCTCCGAATGGACATTATGAAGTACACGTCTATGGGAATTATTCAGTCAACAAAGCAAGCGATTGATGTAGAGGCGAACGACCAGACAGAAATTGTCTTTGATGACTACAGCGTCGTAGAGTCCATGTCTATCGTCATACATGGTGAAATGGACTCGACTGTCCTGTCGTTTCGAGACTCGGCACCAAAAGTCTTCCATGATTTACGGGCATTGTCCGGTATCACACCCGAGGACTACCTCGATTCGTTTAAATTAGATAACATTCTAAGTGAGCACGGTTCGGAAGGAAAAAGTGGTAACATTTTCTACTTTACAGGTACGCCCAACCTACTCCACCACTTTAATCTGTCTTTAAAGTATTTCCTTTTGCCCATAGCCAACAAGCAGTTCATGGTAAAGAGTGTTCCGAAAGAAGAGTTCGATACTTTGCGAGCTATCTTGTACATACACCATTTCTATGGATTACATTTTATCTTCTAACAGCATTTGGATAGACCCATGTACCATCGCTATCTCACATCAAACCCTCAGACATTGCTTTGTCGGTACTATGGCTGCCATTCCATATCTCTGCCAGTCGGCAAAAGACGGATGTACTTTGTTGTCATGCAGAACCTCTTCCACGAGAATCCTGTGCACCAACGCTTTGATCTGAAAGGTAATTGTGACCGACGACAGGCAGTGCACTCCAACCAGGTCGAGCGGTACATCCAACTCGCTCGGCAGCACAAAACGATCAAAAAGCTCATGATGGACATTGACTTTCGCAAGTTCAGTAACGGCGTCGCGCTGTCCGAAGCGAACGCACAAAATTTGCAAGGTCAGCTGTGCGATGACATTGTCTTCCTGGCGAGTCGGGGAATTATCGACTACTCTATTCTACTTGGCGTTCGGCACAACGGGAGTGCTGAAGATACGGAAACCCAGACACAGGGACTGTACTCGTACCGCCGAGACAACATCTACTACGTCGGCATCGTGGATATGCTACAGCGGTATAACTGGCGCTGGACAGCCCAACGTTGGTTCCTCGGTTCGCTCCTGTGCAAGGATAAGCACGATGTGAGTGCCGTGCCACCGGATGAATATGGAGGTCGATTGTCCAATTTCGTTCGGACAAGGATGTTTGACATCCAGACCTCTCGATCTTCGAGACAGAGACGAGATGACGAAGGTAAAGCATCATCCATTCATTCGTCTGCAACGACAAACCCATCTCCATACAGTCAGGTCAACAACGAACCCAAACGAAGTGACCTCCTAAGCGTTGAAGAGGAAAACGCTTTAGCGAACTTGGCTGGTAGACGGCTTTCCCCGTACTACCTTACCAATGGAGATGACGATATTCGACCATCCGAGTGCCTTCGTGAGCTCGGCCTCTCTCCACCCTCGCCATCGCACAACAGTAGTAACTTCCGACCGTCCTCGCCGTCGGTCGCCATGTACTCTTCCGTCAGTGAAAGCCCTGTGTCAGTCGTTTCGAGTATGGACAAAAAGCATAAACCATCTTTCTTTGTCTAAGCTTTATTCAACCCGTACGCACATGTAGATCTAGGAATATAGTACATTTTCCATGCATACTGTTAACTCGACAATCGCTGCAAAACGTACATAATTCATGGAAATTAAGAAAAAATTAAATAGAAACGCTTTTAAAACCACGGCTCAGCATCAATTGATAAAGCTGGAATGGATGCAGGAGACGAGGAACCAAGTCTGTATTCTTTCTCATTCCTTTTACATGGCTCTAGATTGTTGCAGTATACTCACACTACTTCAATACTTGTACAGCTCGAGGATATGCGTGGGAAGGAGACCTCGAGCGGAGTTGGGAGACCATCCAGGAGGACGAGTCTGGACGACTGAAGGTCTATGATCCAGCCACTAAGCCGCATCGCCAACGGTACACCTCTCTCTATTTGCATTTATTATTGAGAGCTAACCAGTCTACTATCCAGACGCTTGGAGATTGCACGCAATGTCCGTAAGGGCCTCATCCGGTACATGTGTCTCGCCATCGATCTTTCGCGTGGCATGTCGGAGAAGGACTGGAAGCCACATCGCCTGTCCTGTGTTCAAACCTCAGTCTCCTCCTTTGTTAAGGACTACTTTGACCAGAATCCGATCTCTCAGCTCGGTGTCATCGGCATCCAAGGGCTCCAATCGTCCAAACTGAGTGATCTCTCAGGCAATCCAAAGCAGCACATCAGCCACATCGAGTCCGCCACGGCTGTCTCGTCCGAGCCCTCTCTCCAGAACGCACTTGAGCTAGCGAAAAGTTCATTAAAAACCGTCCCATCCTATGGCAGTCGGGAGATCTTGTGTGTGTATGGCAGCCTCGTGACGGCAGATCCGGGAGACATCTTCGCCACAGTCGCAGCTCTAAAGCGCGAGAAGATTCGCGTTAGTTTCATTGGGATCGGTGCGGAGATGCGTCTGCTCCGGTACATTAGCGAGCAGACGCATGGCAACTATTACGTAGCTTCGGACGCGAACCACATGACCGAACTGCTGACGAATTTCACTTTCCCGAGCCCAACTGTGGTCTCGAACGCTGCCAAGTTCGCAACGTTGGTGGAAATGGGCTTTCCCCAGCGGAAGACGGGCAGTCTGTCGCTCTGCACCTGCCACGAAGCATTCACGACCATCGGGTATTTGTGTCCTCGCTGCCAGAGCAAAAGCTGTGAGCTGCCGACCACGTGCAAAGTTTGTAGCCTCCCTCTTGTGTCCTCGCCTCATCTCGCACGAAGCTACCACCACCTCTTCCCGATTCCGAAATTCGAGACGATCAAAACTGGAAGTGGGCAGCGGAAAGTATGTTTTGCATGCTTAAAGCAATTTGGAAAGGAAGAGCGGTATCAATGCGGCGGCTGCCAGAACGAGTTTTGTGAAGACTGCGACATCTATGTCCATGATTCACTCCACAATTGCCCTGGATGTTGTTGATTAATATAGATAGGCAACAGAAAGCTTTGATTATCTCTTCACTCGCCTTGTTACGTTTGCATCAGTGTATACGAAGTCGAGTTTGAGAGTGGGAAAAACGACTCATAGAAAATATCCAACAAGGCCAACTTGGCACGATACAAGGGTACGTAGATATTGCTGTTTCGACGTCGGGAAGAATGACAGGATCACGAATTGGTCAGACTTGGGTCGAGACGAATCAGGCAGCGTACGACTGGAAAGTTAGAAGAGTTGAGCACACGAATGCCACTTTTACGAAAAGACGAACTGTCAAGACAAAATGGTACCATCCTATAGCAGTACGAAACTCATTTGCTGGATAGACTAGGAAAAGCATATCTTGTCACTTGATAGCATGATAATGGAGACCCACTTACAGTTCTTTCAAGGTATACAGCATCCCCGCGATTTCCTTTTGGTTGCATCCTCGTAGTTATCTACATGTCAAGACCAATTAAGCCTCGGATGACAGAGGACGTTCAAAGGACGACCTCAGTTTTGTCCTATTCAGAAAGTCGACTCTATATCGTAAACTCTTGGAGAACGCACGCTGCCAAAGAGTACCATCCACGACAGAACACGATAGCTGACGAAAGAGAAATCAAATGACAATTACGATTGTGATAAAGTGCTTAGAAGAGGGACGGAGACGCCTTGGCACTACCGTCGTTGCGACCAGTGCTGGCTTCGCTCAGCTGCTTCTTTACACCTAGGTAAAAGTCCCACACGCTCTTACGCTTGTTCTGGTCTTGCAAGAGCTTGATCACATCCGGGACAAGCGTCAACAGTTGCTCTCGCGAGAACTGAGCCTCCAAGTACCCCGTAAAGTCGGCGTCCGTGATCCTGTTCTGACCAAACTCCTTGCACTGGTTCTTGAACTGCTCCACGCCTTCGTCGTCATGTCCGAACGATCGAATCGTATGGAGCACACGGTCGTACACGATCTGGACGTCATTGCCGGTTGCAGCAGCAGGCATCTTTTCAGTCGCAAAGTACGGATCCCAATACTTTTTACGCAGGTACGTTGCGTTCTGCGATGGCGGGATCGCAATCAGTCGGTTCAAGGCGTCGTACAGCGCCGACGCGGCTGCTGGTTGGTCCACCGCACCTATTCCGCACTACATGAGCATTCCATCGAAGTAAACTTGCGTGTAGCTACTGTACCAGTAAGGATCTCCGTGGGCGAAATGTCGCGACCGTAAAACTTCTTGTTCAGGTCGTTTCGAGCCATGATGCCAGATCCTTGCAATCCGATGCCACCAAACAGACCCTTCGAGTGACTGTACGTGTAGCTAGGCGCGACACCCGATGCACTCACATTCGCAGACATGCCTACACGACGTGAGAATAAGAAACATAGGGTACAAGTACGGAACAGTACCTGCAGCTCGGCCGTACGGGCCAGCAGCGATCTCAAAGTTGGCGCCAGCAGAAAACTGACCGCGCTGCATGAAGCTCTTCACGGCGGCGTCCGAGTTGAGGACGACCATGAACTCGATCATCTGACCTCCCATCTCCATACCAAAGCCCATGCCGGCGGTGCCGATGGCACTCGGTGCCGACCAGCGTCCGTCCGCCTGCTTGCTAATGACCACACCTGCACCGCACAATATAAGTAGGAGAATGCATAGATTAAAATGATGGGCGCACCAGTGCCGACTTTGCCGGTCCAGATGAAACCAGCCTTGATGACGGTGATAAAGGCGAGGCCCTTGGCCTTGTGGAGAAAGTCGATGGGGATGCTCTTGTCCTGGTCCAAGTCAGGGTTGAAGAGGTGGTCAAGCGTCGCCTCGGCGCTGCGGAGAGCGCCCTCCATGGTCGTGATTTGTTCCATCGTGTCTCTTAGTTTAGTGCGAAAGATCGAATGCAAATGTTGTCGGGAGAATTTTTTTGATGGAGTCATGTCCTGAAATATTACATAGAAAAGAGTGTCGATTGTAGGTGCAAATGGTGGATAGTGTATTGTGGACCAAAATCCAGCAAAGAAAAGACTACCTGGTCGTCCGACACTGTCTACGAGCGCAGTCACTTTGTAGTAGATTTTTGACGCTGGTAGAAGCATTGACGATGCTACAGCAATGACTGTTGGCGTCATACATTTGCAAGCGTAGGATTTTTAATAAAGCGTCATGTGCCATGTATTGCTAGTACATGTAGCGACACCGTAGTGTCGATACCTCGCTTGCGCTAGCCTATTCACTTGTTCGTCGAGAATGCAGTAATCGCATGCGACAGAATCCTACCTGGGTGAGGCACAGCGTATGTCTGATTCGAGCCCTGCATAATCAAAAGCAAGATACACCTTCAACCTTGTTCCAAGTTTCCAGCCATCACTTCTCGATACCAAGTGGCGTATTAATGTAAACAACAGAAGCAAGTGTGCAGCTTGAAAATCCTTTACTACCTTTATTTAACATTCTACTTTCTATCTAAAAGACATTCCATGAATGAGCTGCTCGTCGAAGACGTATCGTTCCGAATAAGCAACAGTTTCGCTCCACACTTGTTGGCGAACCATTACTTCTTCCGCCACACCTGCGCACTTGATGAAGCAGACGATCCGTCTTCGATATATCGCTCTCTAGATCTTAATGTGAACCCCAATTAGCCTTCACAGCATCGCTACAAGATTCATTGCAGAGAAGCGAGCCTTGTAGGCAGCTGCACTTTCGGTCGCTGCGCAAAAGCCCGCATCACTCCAACTGATAGCTCTTTCCACAAGACAAGAAACCGCAACGTGAAACAAAGTCTCCAACTGGTAGATCCGACCGCGCTCTCATTTACACTTATGCAACAAGGAAAACGAGCCATAAAAATTAACTAGACTGGAGATTCATCTGGGCCAATTGGTCCACCATCGTCGGTGCCCGTACGAGATCCAGCACGGCTTTTGCCAACGCCTCAAAGTCTTTTCTTTCATTATACATTTGCGCACTGATGCGTACGTAAATGTTGCCCTGGACGGCACTCACACGCACCGTCACGTGGAAGCGATCCATCAAGAGATTCACCAGTCCCTCGCAGATATTGTTCACCTGGCTCTCCGACATCTGGACGGTCTCCCCCATCTCGTTCACTATCGTCGGCCAGTTCAGTGGCATGCGCACAAGGGAGACGAACGGAGCTCGTTGGCATGGCGGCAGCAGCTGATCAGTTCCCCACTGCTCGGCCAGATAGTTGGACGCCCAGTCGATGAGCGATTTGTTATGGGCAAAGACGCGTTCGACCCCGACGCTTTCGTAAAAGTCTAAAGCAGTCACGAGCGACAGGAAGCTGGCTTCATCTCTCGTTCCCTGGACAGAGAACTCTTCGATGAACCCTTGGCCGTAGCCCAAAGACGTCACGACTGGACGCACCGTGTTCTGGAACTCCTTCGACACGTACAAGAAGGCACAGCTCTTGGATGACATCATCCACTTGTAGCAATTTCCGACGTAAAAGTCGGCGCCGAGGTCACGCAGCTGCAGCGGGAGCTGACCAGGGGCACTCGCGCCATCCACTAGGACAGGAATGTTGTTTGCGTGGAAGATCGGGATGAGCTCTTCCAGCGGGACGACGAAGCCGGTGCAGCTGGCGATGTGGTCCAACACGGCAAGTCGGGTGTTCGGCGTGATCGCTTGCTTAATTTGCTCGATCAGCTCGTCGCAAGAAGAGAGTGGGAGGTGGATGTCGACGACTTTGAGCTCGACAAACTCTTGTGTGTAAAAGCAAATATGCCGCAACGTGTTCAGGACGGCGGGGTATGTGAGGTTGAGACAGAGCACTTCATCTCCTTCCTGCAGGTCGAGCGAGAAGAGTACGCTGTTGATGCCTGTGGTGGCGTTCGTGACGAAGACGAGGTCGTCTGGGTCGGCTCGGACAAAGTCGGCTAGCTTGGTGGTAGCCTGCCGCAAGAGTCTTGGCTTCTCCCGTCGCAAGAACCGGTCTGGGTTCCGCTCCATCTGGTTCACATACTGCGCTTGAGCTTGTAGCACTGTATAACACATCGTCAGTTTCCTCTCCACATACATAGAATAGTGAATTCGTTCATACCAGGTTTGGCCGTCGCGCCGTATGCATTGTGGTTTAGAAAGATTGTGTCCGAGTCCAAGTAGAACCACGAGCGACACTCTCTCCCTAGCGGTGTTCGTTCAAAGTACTGCCGCCACTCTGGAGTCAGGATGCTCATCTCTTCCAAAGCTCTCGCGGCCTGGTCGTCTGTCTGCTGGTCATTGGACGCCATCGCAGTGTCCATCCGCATGCTCGTGTCTACTGTACTGGCATGCGTATTGGGAAGGCTAGTGCCAGTGGAATTCAAGTGATGTGCCATCCGCGTGCAAGTATCCACCGTTTGCTTCTCGCTCCAAATCGGTTTGTGGCGTCGTACTGAGGTCAGGTACACCTCGCCACTCGATGTTTGTATGCTGTGCGATGTTCTTTTTGTGTCAATCAACGCAGGTGACTAGCCGACGTGTCGCGGCTTTTCTACCAATCACATATCTACATAGTACCTAGATCACTTATAAGCGACACAAAGACATCGTCAGGCATGTTTACTGGTATTGTGGAAGAAATCGGCCATGTCGTGGCCATGGAGGAGGTCCAGGACATGAAATTGTGGGATGGTAGTGTCGGAAAGGGGTGGACGTTGTCGGTGCGCATGGCAAAAGGACTCGAGGACGCGTACATTGGATGCAGCATTGCGATCAACGGCGTGTGCTTGACAGCCATTGAGATCAACAACGTCACAGGAACAGTGGCGTTCGGCGTCTCGCTTGAAACGTAGGGGATTATTCAATATATATGCTATGACCTACTGACAGTATGGTAGACTCCGTCGATCCAACTTGAAGGACTTGTCGGAAGGTGATCGAGTGAATGTGGAACGAGGCATGAGTGCACAGGACCGTAACAGTGGACATTTTGTCCAAGGGCATGTGGACGGAACAGGATCCATCCAATCGTTCGTGCCGGAAGGTGACTCAGTCTGGGTACGTATCTCGACGCCAGCGTCCATCCTCCAGCACATTGTCCCGAAAGGCTTCATCGCCATCGACGGCACGAGTCTCACCGTATGTGACGTCGATTATGTCCAAGGGTGGTTCAACGTCATGCTCGTCAAGCACACGCAGGCCCAAATCACGCTTCCATCCAAGTCCGTCGGATCCTCCGTGAATCTAGAAACAGACGTCCTCGGCAAGTACGCTTCGAACGCGACGCAAGGACTCACGGCGCATCTGCACAAGCTCGAGACGCAGCAAAAGGTGCTCTTCGGTCTCTTACTGGCGTCCACATTGACCCTGTTATGGAGGAAATAAAGAAAACGGTCTCTTTTTTACTTTACGTTGGGTTGGAGCACGCCGCCCGTCGCCAACAAATTACGCTTCGTGAACATGACGCTCGTCACACACGTTTGCTTCACTTTCAACGTCTTCAGCAGGTAGTTGGAGCTAGGCGCCAGTCCCTTGGCCATCTCCTCCGTGATCGTCGCCACCGGATGCACCCACTTGTCCACCTTGCGCTTCTTCATCTGAGACCATCCGTTTGACTCGACCTGCGGCTGGAACACGTGATGCTGCAGCTTCGTCACGTCCCACAGCCGGACGGTCGAGTCCTTTCCTCCTGACGCCAAGAGCGAGCTCTCCATACTAAAGCTCAGATCGTGCACGGCGTCCGAGTGACCGATGAGCGTTGCTAGTTTCTTGTTCATCCGCAAGTCCCACACGTTGACCAGTTTATCCTGCCCGGCAGACGCCAGGAGCTTCCCGTCAGGAGAGAACGCGACGCTGTTGACACTATCCGAGTGACCAGTGAACGCCTTGAGGCAGATACCCGTCTGGACGTCCCACAGTCGAACGCTCTTGTCGTCCGATGCAGTCGCGAGGTAGTTCTGGTTCGGATGGAATTGACTGCAGTTCACGTCCGACAGGTGACCTGCGTACAGACGCAGTGGAAACAGTCGGTCTGTGCTCCACAGTCGAGCAGTCCGGTCCATCCCGGAGGACGCAAAGTAGTAGCCTAGAGGACCGAACTGGACGTCCCAGACAGGGAGAGAGCAGTGCGAGCGGTAGACACACACCGTCGCCTTGGCTGCGAGACTCCACATGCGGCATGTTCCATCGCCTGAAGCCGTGACCAGAAGACGGTCGTCTGGGGAGAAGGATGCGCCGAAGACCGAGGACGAGTGGCCTCGCAACGTCGCATGCCGCTCCTCGTCCGAGACCGTGGAGGAGACGCCTTCCGACCCAGCAGACGTTCCCAACGGATTCGCATCCTGTCTCCACACTCGACAGGACCCGTCGTTGTGGGTGGATGCGACAAGAGCGAGGTCGTCGCTACAGATGACGTTGTTCACGTTATCGACGGCAGTGTTGAGGACTGTAAAGTGCAGAGCGCTGGGCAGGTGGGATCGGTCCAGACTCGGTCGCAGTCTCAAGTCCTCAAAGTGCTTCTTCTTCAGCTCCGGAGGCTGACGCAGCACTAGCTTCTCTAAAATCTCGGAATTAAACGCATCCTTTCGATCAGGCACCGGACCTGTCTCTCGCTTTTTCAAACTACTTTCTGCCTCTACTTTCTCCTTGGCTTTCTTGTCTGCTCCGTCGTCCGTCTTGTCTCCATCTCCAGCCTCCATGTCTTCGTCTTCCGGAACTGGGATTTGGGTCTCTGGAATAACCCCCCATCGGACGTTAAAGACACTGTTCATGTCTTCCAAAGAGCTACCAGAACTACCGACTGCATGTGCCATGTACGCGAGACTGTACTCTCCAGTCGCAACTGTCGTCCCATTCTCCGTCTCACGTGTACCGATCGTACCAGAGCTGATAATCTCAGACGTTTGCTGCCGAGACGCATGCTTATCGTCTTCTACCTGTCGTGGCGAATCTTCCTGCTGTACATCTTTTTCCGAGACAGCATCTTTCTCCAGTTGCGACAGTAGCAATTGAGGTTGATGCGTTTTCACAATGATCCGAGTACGTGCATTGAGCAGTGCCAGCATGCTAAATCCTTCACCTTGTCGCAGAAAGTGCTGTAAGAGCTGGAAGGACAGCATACTCAAGTAGATGGGGAACTTGTCCCGGAAAACCTGCTGGACGTACTCGTTGCTATCCAAGTGCGACGGAGACGTGACGAGAGACAATTGCTGTAGCTCTGCAAAGTGCAGAGCTTTGTGCTCACTACTGAATTGACGGAAGAACGCGTGGGCTTGATCTACGTGCCCAGCGGCCATGAGATCCAAATATACATGCGTGAAGAGAGGAAAGGAGAGAGCGTGCAACTCGAATTTGTACATGTCCAGTGAGCTCTCGATCCAGTTCACCATGTTTTGGTAAGACACGACAATTGCTTCAGGAGAGGATGACGTGACATTATCAAAGAGCAAGTGGTTGGCGACGCTGTCATCCGTGGAGAGTCCGAGGGATGCCGTGTAGTCCTGTAGACTGCGAGGAGGCTGCTCGGTCTTGACGCTGCTCGGATGGGATACTTGGTAGCCTTTTTGCCGCAGATATTGCGCCAGAAGCTGCTCCATCTCTTCGCTCTTTGTCATCCTGCTGGCGTTCGGTTCGAAACCAAAGACTAGCGTCGATAAGAGGTCAACAGATGTTGCTCGAATGTTGCTCACGACAAGAAGCACTCCGCGCAACCTTCAGTACCTACAGCTGAGCTAAGCTTCTGTGCATCGGACGAATGGATCTTTTGTGTAGAAGCCTTCAATAATGGAAGTTTGGATATGCTGATCGTAGGCAATAGAGCAAGCACATTAATGCACACGGAGTAAATTCCATTAAAAGCAAAGAAAAAGTCGATGACTTCCAACGCAACTTGTTTGGATACTTGGCTTTGGAACTAGTTCCTCTAGATTACACTTGATATATATTTGCTCAACTACATTCAGTAATGCTATCTTCTCTTGCTTGCGCCTGACGTGTAGTCAACAGGAAATTGGGATGCGCACCATACAAACTAGGACTGAGACCCCCATTCATCAATCGTCTTGGGTATCTTGCGACGCTGATCTGCGACTGCCGCGTACCACATACACCTCGTGTATGGTACTTCTCTTCCAGCAACTAGATAGAGTTTCTTGGCGTATCCATCAATACCTCTTGGTATTTGGACTGGAAGGATCGTTTCGTAGCTGAAGGTTCGCAGGTTAAAGCGATGATACTTGACTTGAACATTCTTTTGTATAATACGTTTAAGCTGTCTTGGTCGCACAGGCGTAGAGTTTACAGGTTTTGCAGCCTGCCGGACACAAGTAGTGTCAGTAGTCGTTGCAACCGGAGTAACGGATGTGGTTTTTGCATTCATACGAAGCGGTTGAACAGGCGTATTTGAAGACATGCGCCTCTGAAGTAGCCGCTTGGCAGAAATAGAGCGCTTGAAGGCTGCAGTAGCCGCATACAAGTCGAACGGAGATGGATAAATTCGAGGCATGTTAATCAGACTGATTAAACTTCTTGCAGTTGAAACCGGTCGGAGGTGCCAACGGAAATTTGTATTATGGCAGGTGTGCGTTTGATAGAAAATAGGTAGTTCCTAGATCTCGTCTTCCGCTATGCCACTGAAAGTGGCGATTAGGAATTCAGGATCAATCTCGTATTCTTCCCAGACATGAAGGAAAAACACCTAAGTTCATAATTAGAACGGAAGAGGATAATCTGAGCACGTGTTTAAACTTCCTCTGCCTACGACAACCACGCTCACTTGATTTTTCTGCAATAACTTTATTTCTTACACATATGGTCAGTAGCTACATGGCGCTCGACGACGCGACCTTATCCTCTTTCGACAGCTCTGGCAGCAACTTTTTCAGCTCATCATGATGCTTACTTGCGTCTTCGTACCCCAAGTCAAATCTCTTCTGATGCTTGTCGACGTTCACGGACAAGTGATACTCGTAGATGGCGTGGACGCTCCACAGCCATGGTTTAATGACGACCAATTTCTTCTTCTTTTCAAGCTCAATCTCCACTGCCTTCTCTTCCGTCTCCATTGGCTTGTTACTTATAGCTTCATGCGGACTTTCAAAAGTTGGAAAGACGCTGTCGGCGAGTTGGTTTAGTTTATTAGACCAGCTCGTCGGCAATACCATGCTCCCTACACCTGTCGTCACATCCCTGGACGTACTGCTGACCAAGTTCTTCGTATGGAACCAAACGTCCTTCCACGTCGTGTACTCGTCACTGTCGACGCCTTTAAAGTTGGTAAAGGCTCCGTCAATGTACCTTTGCCCGCGGCAGTAGTACCACGGCTCGCCCGACAGCGCCATTGGCACGAAGCTGGACGCGATGATCGAGTCAGCCAAGTCATCGACACTATCCCATTGGTCGTGCCTCTCTCCCTGGAAGCTCGGGAACTTTGTTACGGCAATCTTCAGACCGTGATCTCGACGTACGCGTTCACAAACGTCGTCTTCTGCTCCCCACAGCCTCGAAATGGTGGCGCGGACGACTTGAGCGTAGCGAAAGTAGCCGTTGTACCATTTATACTCTCCAAATATCTCGCTCTGGACGTCCTGGATCAATTGCCACGTCTCGTGGGCACTCGTATGCGCTGCGAGAAGCGTGGCTGCCCAGGATCCGCCCGAGCATCCCGAAAAGCGGCAATTCGACAGGTCGAAGTGGTCTTGGAGGTACGCCGCGACGCCCATCTGGTAGACAAAGACACCTGCCGATGCAGAAAACGCGATTTCCACCGGCTTGTCGGCGTACATGTCAAAGTACTGATCGTCATAGTCCGACCCTTCCGAGTCGGTCGTAGTGGACATGGGCGATTGCTTCTCCGGGGCACAGTGCGGACAGACTTGGTCGGTATGCTCGACAACAGTGACGCTTGGCATAATTCGCTTGGCGTGTCTCGTGCACTTTTAGAAATGGACGAACGAAGAGTCCGTAGCCTTCATGACATAATTTCTTTTTCTAGGTGACAACAAAATGGGAACCCCTCCCGAGTCTACTGGACCCTCTCATACTCACTTTCAGATCCAAAAATTGCCGTTAGTTTTCTGATCCGTAAATTTCGACTTGGATGTCCCATAAACATCGCATGTACTGGAACAAGAGAGCTAAGAAAAGAATTTAAAAATCAAAGTGACACGCCATGTTTCATCGTCGACCGATCCAGTGCTGGAACTGACGGTCGTACGCACTCGTGGCGTCCTTCAGGCGTCTCGGGACTGGGGGATACCTTTCATTCGCAAATATCGGATTCCTACTCTTCTCATATCGCAACGTCCGCTTCGTCCGGTCATTCGTCTCGGTCGAACTGTTATCAGGTGTATAGACCCTCCGCTTCTTCGCGCGAGGCTCGTCACCTACGTCATCCTCTGCCTTGCGTCGGTGGAGCACAGACTCGAACTCGGTCTCCCTCTCCGGCTCGATCTCGGTCGTATCTGGTTCAGGCAGCACATGCCCGATGACCTGACCGAATGACCTGCTGCCATTATGGTATGAGACTTTGGCGTGCGGTGTGTGCCCGTTCAACACATAGGCATCTCTAGACGGCCACTGGAACTGCCGCTTGTATTCTGAAGTGTACGTCGGGTTCAATTGTGTCGGACGCTTGACTGGCGTCGAAGTTGGCGCCCGTGACCGAGCAGGAGATGGAGCGATCAATCGCTCTGGAAGCAAGGGACTGGGAGGTTCATCCCGACGGACCTGATCCGTCTGAGTCCCTTCCGATATATGTTCATAGGCCTCTTGTGGGTCCATTTCTTCTTCTCGGCGATAGCCAGGGGATCGTGTCGTCTCGTAACTTGCTCGACGATCATCTACTTCCTCTCGGCGATAGGCAGGTGACCGGAGCGACTGGAAATCCCCTTGACGCTCATCTACTTCCTCTCTACGGTGGACAGGGGACCGAGTCGTCTCGTAATTATTTCGACTCTCATCTCGCAGCTCGCGCTGCCGATCATTCTAATCGGATTATAAACTCTGTGTGAATACATGAATCTGTAGTCTTGTAGTCAACGTCCTACGGTGTCGACGGGAGGTGTGTGGCGGATGTGCGAGTGTCGGTACGGGTGAGACTGTCGACGTGGACTTTTAAATACATGTCCTTCCACCTAGTTTCATCGTCCTAATGAATCAATACCAGCTAGACTCAAAATATACGGAAGAGGGTAGTACACTCATGAGTGGAGGTGGGCTGCTCGCTTTCGTCTCTTCCTCGTCGCCTCCCCACGCAAAGAAAAGGGGTGTGCGCTCGGGAACGTAGCTACGTTTACCGGCCGGGACTTGAGGCAGGTTCCAGTCCGGAGCTCCATCATGATGATCAATCTGTCTGTGGTGCTGTTCACATAGCAGCGACTAGTGTCACATTAGAAGAGATATCTCAAACACGATGAAAAGGAGGGCATGCTGGACGAGTGAGTGTCCAGAGTAATGCACTCTGGATGTTATCCACATAGAAGAGCCATTGGGTCCACTTACGAGTCGGTCGAGTGCTCGGGAGACCCGGAAGACGCGCTGTTGGCTTGGATCCTGTCCACGCCAGCTCATATCGCTTCCTTGTCAATTTGAAAATCGCGCCAAAAAGTCACTTGGGTAAAGTATGCGTCTTGTAGAAAGGGTTTTCTATTCCTGCATAAGAGAAGACGTTTGAATGCGAATCGCAACTTCAAAAGGATGTTGAGACTATCGGCCTTTGCCAAGGCTGCGTTGAGATGTAGGAAGTGATGTTGTAAGAGCTTTATTAATCTAGGCAGTTATACGATTGCCGGTAGAGCAAAAGCGCAACATTTATCTCATTGATGTACAACGGCGATATTGCAGCTGAGGCGTTCCTTCGACTCGAGTAAGCATGAGGCTGTTGCGTCGTAAGCTTCGTACTGAGGCAGGCCTAAACAAGGAGGCGCTTACAGCAAATCTACTTGGAGGAATCTGCTTCTATGGTCACTTTTCTATGCGCAAACGAGCTGCTTGTCATCAGCTACTCAAGGAAGAGTTGTTAGTACTTCTCTTTCCTTTTAAGTACGCTTTGACGACCTTATACCTACCTGACGATGCTGAACTTTACGTCCATCAGATCAATTGGTTAGCTAATTGGAAGTCTCTTCCATAGATCTCTAGGTCATCAAAAGCCCCTTTGGACTTGAAGTTTCTCAGTGGCATGATCCCCTATTTACTAGAAACCCATGTGTGATTTAAAATTAGAGCAAGCAAAGTTAATCTTGGCGATAGAAACAAGAGCAGAATATGCAACATGTGCGAGGAACGTTAAAGCAAGCTCAAATTCGTTCAAACCTAGCGTATACTACGTGGTATTCTCATCCACGTTATCGCCATTACAGCTTGAAACTTATGAATGCTCTGTTTCGTATTTATCATACCACAGTACCGTCCATGTTAGACTGGCATGGAGATTACGAAAAGATTGAGCTCGTTCTTTTCTGAAACCTTTTGTAGTGACATCACAGATAGTTCTGAAAGATACTTTTCTATCTAGATCTGCTTCGTGTAATCTGGTTTCTTAAGCTTTCAACTACGACTCTCTCATCTCCATTCATGCCTATCTATTCTGTTCAATTGCACCCTGGACGACGTGCTCGCCATTTCACTCCTTCACTACCGTGTTTGGTGTATCACGATCCCAAGTTTCATCGTGTTTCACTTTCAACTTCAAGTAAATGCATTAGAAAGCTACACAGTCAAATGACTATGATATCGTACAAGAATGACTACACCGCATCCATCCTCAGGAGCAGCTGCAATCTGGTCGTACTTCGTCTCGACGCAGCCTTGTCCAAGTTTCTGCAACGGAAGCATGTTCAATGTAATAACACTGCATACGCTCATCGAGCTTGCAAAGGAATCGAGACTTTCTGGATCTAGTAGGAGAGCGTTCTCTACCAAGACGAGCTGCAAGGACATCGAGATCTAGTCAGACTACATATTGCAGAGACACGCTGGGCCTAATTACATCGCGACGTCATTGATGCTGGTGAAGACTATCTGGCATACTCTTCTTCAAACGAACAAGGACCAGTGATGCTCAAGAGCGAGTGAAATACGTATTTTTATGACCAAGAGCATTTCTTCTCACGCGGCATGACATTGTCCAAAGTAACTTTTATTCCAAAATCACTACGCGTCTTGAAGCACTTTTTCTAGCTTTTCCAGTTGAGCTGCTCGCTCCACTTCAATTTTAGTATTGTCACCGACAATTAAGAGCACACCATAGCAGATGAGCGCATAGAGCTCTGCAAACGGAGCCAAGTCGGTCATGAACGACACACTGCCATCACTGAAGAAGTACGTGATGCTTGCCAGGATTAAATGACCTGCCGTAAGCGATAGACTGAGACCATAGAAGACGTGTTGACCGGTCTGGATGTACTGCTGAGTGGCCAAGATACCAGCAAGGGCGACTAGCTTCAAGTAGACAAAGTAGAGGACAGAAGGAAAGGTGAAGTGGGTGACGATGGAGTAGAGGAAGATGAGTTCGTAGAGCGCAACTGCAAATCCAAAGTAGCCGACCAAATTCTATGTTTTCATGGACGAATAGAAACATAAGTACGGCAATCCGTTGATGGGGTGAAACTAGTGACGTTAGAAAAGCTACCTTCCATGCGAGGTTGACGGCATCAACTTGTCGAATCGACGCCTTCAGGTGATCTACATGACGGCCAGGGCTACAGTCAAACAGAATTGATCAACGGCAGACAGAGCACAGGACCTTCGAGGGTAGCAGAGGTAGTGCTGCTCATCTGAACGTCCATGGGCTCTTCCTCGGTGCCCCCAAGCAATCGGCGTCGACGTGATCGGAGTCCCATGTCTACTTTTCTTTTCTTTCGATGTCCATCTATTCGACCGACAAAACGACAGCCTTTTGCTTGTAATATATAGGAATAATGTATAAAATGCAGCTACTTTTTCAAACGAAAGAAAAGAAAAAAGATAGCAACTGCAAAAAGTACGCTTCGTTCATGGGCACTGCTTCGAGCATCATGGACGCGCAGGCTACCAATGACGACATGAATGACTTTGTAATAGACTCGCCCATCAGACAGTTAAGCGATCATGTAGACATGAGTCTCGACGATGAAGGAGAAGGTTCACAGCATCCACCAGAAGTTGTCGACCTCCAAAACGATGATGAGCAGGACACGGCGAATGAGCCTGCTACTAATACAGAAGTAACTATAGCCGATCCAAACGACGACGGGTGTGTCCAGTATATGGAGACTCGGCTCGCTGATGACGATGTGCTGGAAGTATCGTCTCCTCGAGGTAAAAAGCGCAAGCGGGAGCGCAAGCACAAGGCGCTCAAGATGGACGAAGTGAATACGATCGACCGTGTCATTCAGAACCAGCCGACAGACTGTACTATTTGCTATGAGAGCTGCACCGTCCTTGGTCGCCATCGTCTTGTGGCGCTCAAGTGCGGCCATACGTTTGGGAAGAAATGCATCGAACGGTGGATCGCGGTACGCTTTCACGCCTCAAGTCTATCTAGATGACTCTAATTCAGTACTACTAGGACCGGAAGCAATGTCCTAACTGCAATATGCCAGTTCGAAAGAAAGATATCTTGCCTTTATTTAGCCACCACATCGCTGTCGTGGACAATTCCGGCGTCGAAGGCGTTCGGACACAGCTCGAGGACGAGCGACAGAAGCGCATTCAGGCAGAAACCAACTACAGTCGTCTCCAGTTGCAGTGCCAAGTGAAAGATAGTAAGATAGAACAAGTAGAGAAAGAGGCGGCGGAGTGGAAAGACAAGTTCATGGCTTTACAGTGTCGTATAGCTTCAGACAAATTCACAGCTGAGCCTGCGCTAGACTTGACAGGAGAAGAGGAGCCTCCGACCCAGATGACGCATGAAAGTGAACGCACAGAGGATAATTGGAAGTACAAAGAGCTCTTCCGGATGCCACTCAAAGCCGGAAGAGTCATGGAGCTATCGCACACCAACTCCTTTCTTTGTGTTGCCGACTTGAAAGCAAATAGCAACACACAACACGAGCTGCACAAGATCAGCACGCTGGATCCGAACCACAAGATCGTCGTCCGGAACCTGCACTCGAGTCAAATTCGTGATATTGACCTCCAGAGACTGTCTTCGAACGAAGAAACGCTGGCCTGTACAACGTCTTTTGATCGACAGCTCATTGTGTCGGACCTAAGAGAAGGGCAGATGACGGCCAAGTTCGAGCTGCCGACGACGATGAAGAAAGGCTGGAGCTGCTGCTTTAGTCGGTCCAACGAGTACATGGTGTACGCTGGGGGAGACGGGACCATCGCCCAGTTCGATCTGCGCAAGCCTGGTGTCTACAACTACTCGAACGTCGTCCAGAGCTTCCGTCTGCAGGAGACGCTGCAGCCGATCCAGTCGCTCTATAGTGTGTGCGTGGATAACGTCGATAAGCTCATTGCGTCCAGTTTCAATCGGCTTGGCGTCTTTCATCCTGACCAAGGGACGCAGGTACAGGCAGCGTTGGATCGAAATGTATCTCCATTCGTTTCCATGACTGGCTGCCCATCGAATCCTGGTACTATCCTGGCGTCCACGAGAACAGGGCGGGAGGAATCAGCGAAGCACTTGATCTACGACCTTACGCGTAGTAAGCAGTTGGAAGAATGCTACCTACATAGCTTTGATGGACATAGGACACCTCAGGACATGACGAGAGCTGCCGTGTATGCTGACAGTAAAGGACTGCTACGAGTGATCGGCGGAGACGATAGAGATAAAGGTATGGTCAAGGTGTGGGGACAAGATGGAGCTTGCAGCGAACGTGTGATGGACTGCAAGAGTGTGCTGGATGTTAAGCACCAGGTGACGAATGGAGACTGGTCACAAGGCGCCATGTGTGGTGTCTTAGCCAAGAGAGAGGTGGTGCTGCTGCAGTCGAGGGAGTAGAAGATATCTCTTTTTCATCAAGTAGTTTATGAATGTACTGGAAATGAAATGACTTTGACCAGTTTATGTGTCTATCCTCTGTTATTAATAGCTATTGTGTACCTGGTCATCTATCCACTACTAGTAGATGGAAGGTGAAAAGAAGCGATCGATAGCTCAGATCGTACCGAGGTACGTGCGACTTCGACAGGGAGGTGACGCAAGGTATGTTGTCAAGTTACTTCGTCCTCCGCCCAAGGTATGCTACCGCTAGAAATCGGATTGGCAGTGGAGAGTCACGAATTGATATAGAATGCTACATTCGTGATCTCAATCGGAACAGCGAATACGAAAGCTGGAGTGAATATCCATCCATCTGAAGTCTTCTTCACAATGTTTGACTGGCGAGTACCACACTGTGTTACTGTAACTGCTCCCATGGATGCCGAGACAAAGTCACTTCAGATCTATCATGCGCTGACGGTGCGCAACGGTCAGACGTTAGTGAATCCTACTCGAGCTGTTGCAAAGTCAGACGACTTGATGCTCCCGTCTGTCTTCTTATCGATCTTACAAAAGGAGGCATCCTTTCTTTTCACCTTTGGTTGTGGACTCAATGGAAGGCTCGGTACGACCGAGCGAAATACAAATTTGCCGCCACACGACTCCAACTACTTTTCTACCAAAAATGCGGACACTCCAGTATCTTTTGGTTCGACGTGGCTGCACCCCGTCCAGATCGCATGTGGGGGTGCACACTCGGCAGTTGTTGATGTCCATTCGAATCTCTACTGCTTTGGAAGTGGAACATTGGGACAGCTTGGGCAAGGTGGAGACCAATTGTACGACTCGCATGTACCTCTGCGAATACGAAACCTCGGTGCTGGACAAGTAGCTCAAGTCGCTTGCGGCCGAAATCATACGATGTGCCTTCTAGCTGATGGAAAGATCTATGCTTGGGGAGATAATACATCAGGTCAATTGGGTCTTGGCGGCAATGGAAACCAAGACGTCGACGCTGCACCGGCCAAACCTTCGAGCTCAGCTGGACGACAAAGCTTTAAGAAACCAAGCACAAACCAAAGATCGAGACGATATACTGTTCGAAAAGTCAGTGGCGATGGACGCCGCCTTGAAATCATCGGTGTACCGACTCGTATTGAAAAAGTAATTCATGTTGTTAAAGTGGTGTGTGGAGGTGACCAATCCTTTTTGCTAACGGTCGAAGGAAACCTCTTGTCTTGTGGAAATAACCGAGCTGGCCAGTTGGGCCATGGAGATACGAAAGACCGATCTGGGTTTGCATACGTTGATTTCTTTCGCCAACTGCGGCAGAAGCTAGAAAAGGATGGAAATGTTCTTACGCAATCACACATTGATGTTGCGAGTGGTGCTTACCATACACTTGGGCTGTACAACGGCAAGGTGTATGCTTGGGGCGACGGAGACGCAGGTCGACTCGGCATAGGCGATGACACGCTTTACACCGTGCCGCAATTAGTTGATTTCTTTGATCACCACAAGGTCTGCGTGAAGCACATCGCCTGCGGTGGAGCGCATAGTGGATGTATAACCGAACAGACCTTCGACGTATACCTTTGGGGCAGCAACTCGCATGGCCAACTCGGACTTGGTCACAAACGAAACCGAAGTACCCCAAGCAAAATACGGTTACCACTGTCAGGTGAAAGCCATCTATCGTGCCAAGATAGACGAGTCATATCGCTCGCTCTTGGGCAAATGCATTCGCTATGTCTTTGTGAAGACGGCAGCGTCTACGCGTGGGGCTTTGGTGAAGAAGGCCAACTCGGTATCTCGTGGGGAAACTACAGAAGCGGCATGCTAAGCGGTGCTCGAGAGAGTATTTTACCCTGCCTCATCGATGACCTCAGCGGAACAGGTGCCACGAATGTCAAGTGTGGAGATCGGCATTCGTTTGTCGCGAGTGTGCTTGAAACGAGACAAGCGACTATTACTCAGCGACAGCGAAGGCTGTACCAAGCCGAGATGAAAAAGGAACAAACTCGAGTCGATATCATTGAACAGAAGCGAAAGATGTCCATACTGGAAGCAAATGGTATTAGTTTAAACAAGATCCAAGGCGCGCGTAGAGCTGCCTTGACAAGTCCTGTAGAGATAAGTGAAGGCCTAATAATCCGAGAGCAATTGCAAACTAACCTCCGCAACTTTCTCGACAATATCCATGCCAAGAAGAAGAAACAGAGCGTATCAAGACCGAAGAGTGCGTACGAGTATAAAATATCTCCCAATGACTTAGACAGTGTTTGGGATGACCGACCACTGACATCTCGCGCATCAATCCGGTTGGCCATTGCCAAGAAAGTAAAAGACACAAATCATCGAAAAGAAGAGTTCCAACGGCAAAGCTCTCCTTCGAAGTCTTCCAGTACGTCCCGGAAGCATATTATCTCACCTCGAGTTCAAAGAATGTATGACCACGCAATGACGAACCAAGTCTTACGACCAAGTACTGCCCATGCCAGGATGACAAGTACATTTATTTAAGATCAAGACCAAAGGAGGTTTACCTTAGTAAAGCTTTTTTATTTTTTGCAATGGGAAGATAGTCCTAGTAGACAACTATTATTCTTGACTTCTAGGTTTCCATCTTCATAACCTTTCCGTATGGAGACATACGAAAATGAAATGCTTAGTTGGCGGCCGGGCAGACCTTCTTGAAGTCCGTGATGACGTCCTGGATGACAATCGAGTTGCCGCTGACGGTCAACTTGCAGTCAGACGGGTTAAGGTCAGAGAGCTCCTTGAAGAGACCGACGCAAGCTTCAGACTGGCACATGGCCTTGAGCTGAGCCTCCGTAGGGGTGCCGCTCGGCGGCAACAACTGCCAGCCATCGGAAGCCTCCTGGCACGGGGCGAGGTTGGAGGAAGTGGCAAGCGGCGCGAGCTTGGCGAGCTCAGTGGCATCGCAGTCCTCAACGGCGTTGGCCGAGGCGAAGAAGAGGGTAGCGACGGTAGCGAAGATGTAAGAGAGCTGCATTGTTTTGAGTTGTCCTTGAGTTGTTGAGATCAAATTCGGGAATGAGGAGTTGGAGCAGGCGAGCTATTCATGAAGATGGTGGGCGTCGATACCAATTGTCTGTCTCAACGTAGTTCATGATCGGCAAGCACAAGACGAGACTTATCGGTCAAATAAAGTTCAATGTTCCGTCTCCTTTACATATCTATCGCCTCACGAGGTGCACAAATGGTGTATTTGAAACCAATCTGGTGTTGCGAGAACCGTGATGATCAGGTACTATGCAGACAGCATCCACTACTCCAATTCAGGAAGCTATATATCTATGGACACAGGTCTATACCAAATTGACTTGTTGCGTTCATGATTCAGACATAGGAGCTGGTACTGGATCAGTCACGGCCAGATCTGGAGAACACGCAGATATCGCCGAAAAGCTACCTTCAACATCCCAAGTAGATCTCTGAGTCCAACTTCACTAATTCAGTACCAATGCAACTGTCGCATGCTAGCCACGTCTGTGACGAAATATAAATTTACTTTCGATTCGAATACATTGAACCAGTAATCTAGGCAACACACATATTTTGAAGCCAAAAGTTTCCATTCATGCCGATCGAGTGCCAGTTTAACTAACGTGGATACCCAATAATAACAACGGCGAGTTCTAGCTGTATAAAAGTACATATCGATGATCAACAGTTTTGATAGCTTATTATTACCATATGCCAATCTAAACGATCCAAGAGACGAGTAAACACGACGTACTTGTCCTATCGGACTGCTCTGATTCTGCTATCGAGACGCCAGCGAAACGAATTTGCATTCGTTCTGTCTTTCGAAGGAAGCCCATGCTCGACAAAGAGCCCACGGTCGCTCCAAGCTTCAAACTGATCTTCCGACCGATCATCCGTCTGCTAGAGCAACATGGAAAGTAATAGCTAAAATCGATCATCACTATCAGTCAACAAGAATTACGCAAGGATGTGGAGGATAAATCTGAGTCGACATGGAGCGAAGGGCTGCAAATGTCTTGCCTGTGTCAGGCATGTCGATGTCTAGCAGACTACCATCTACTGACTTGGTATGCATGAATGGTAACTTCAAAAGATGAATTGTGTGGCATGACGGGTAACCGCTTCCCTCGACCAAGAGGTGTCGTTATCCTTTAATCAGATGGTGAGGATCGATTTGCAAGATCCTTGTGACACGTTGCAATTCGGTAAAGATACTTTTGCACACAAAGATGGACAAGAATCGATATACGGTCCTATACATGCCATTCGCACGAGATAGATGACCGGAGCCTTTCACGCGGCCTTCATTTGAATATTTTTCGCCGTACCCCGCAAGACGCTTTGTTTTGAAAATGCTTTTTAAAACATGAAGCATCTGATAACAGATTCGAGCGCTCAAGAGGTGATTACGATGCAGTGTCAAGGAGATGAGTTGTATCCAGAAAGGTAGATAAGTCGAGAGGCTAGCTTACGACAGGCTTCCGACCGATCGGTCAGCTCTAATCAGCGCGCTACATACCATCTATTTTGTAGTGAAATCAGTTCATCCGAGTACGCTTTAATCAAGTCTACATTGCATCTTGAAGCTCTTGAGGGCTGTCGCATTAAACAGAGCTGCTCTATGGTGAGTGTGTAGCGGAAGACCGTAGTACTTGTCATCCTGATGATTCCGGGGCGAGCACAAAGACGAGCGAGTTGGTCAACTCTTGTTCATCCGACTGAACCAAGAGCAACTCGTTCAGTCATTCTCCAACTTGCTTCCGCCAGCTCAAGAACAACTTATAAACATGCAGCTCTCTGTCGTCTTCGCCACCGTCGCTTCGGCCCTCTTCGCTTCTGCCCACGCCCAGGAGGCCTGTGGTGCCGCTGAGCTCCTCAAGCTCCTTCCGCTTGCCAACAGCAAGAACTTGGCCCCGTGCCAGGAAGACTCTGAGGGTTGGCAGTTGCTTCCGCCCAGCGGATACCCGAACCAGGCTCAGCTCGACACTATGTGCAAGAGCGACGCTTGCCTTGCCCTCTTCGAAGAAGTCCAGGCCCTGAACCCGTCCATGTGCTCTCTCACGGTCGGTGGCAACACCATCGTCGTCCCGGTCGTCGTGCAGCAGTTCACGGCTACGTGCCCGGCCGCCAACTAAGTGTTGCATTCGAAAGCCTGAATAACGGGTAGTTTCTGAATCTAGTCGTAATGAAACCCTTTTGATTTTACATCGAGTTGCGTGTGAATTGTTATTGCAGTACTCTTTCTAGCTTAGCTTTATTGCCATGGTAGTGTCGGATAGCTAGTCATGCAGGATGATGTGATACCGTGATAATCAGAATAGAAGAAGGGGCATCCTAAAGCTGTACATGTGAAATGCCTCTTGTAATGATCAATTCGTAAGCAAGAAGAGAACGGTAGGACTTGTATTGACTACAGGACTGATGGCAGATACGGGGTCTACATGTCGTGTTCAGCTTGCGGATATAAGAAGAGGAAATGTACCACATTTCTCCGTCCACTGAAGGTATCGAGCGTACCTACCTTCGGCCGCATTCATATGAAACGACACACTTCGATACAAATCGTGCAATAAGGTCAATTCTGAACAAGTACCGTCATACCTTTCTACAATATCCATCAACCGTTACCACAGAGCAAAGCGAGCAGATTTCAAGCTCCATGTTTCCCCTATAAAGAGGTTCAACAGTAGTCCACCCCCAAAGAAGCACGCTAATAGTACCAAGTAAAAAAGTCGCGGTCTCGCTCGCGTCGCGACTCCATGAGTGGCGGCGCATCGAATCGGTTCTGGTCGTCTTCGGACGTGGCTGAGCTTACGGCAGCAGCAGTCGCCGCCATGCCCTCGTCGGAGAATTCCACGGCCTACTACAACTTTCCTGCGAATGGCGGGGCGTACTTTGGCAGTAAGTATATCGCTAATGGCAGTCTCGAAACCGTCACCCCTCCTGTCGGCCCTCCTCCATCTCCGAATTTCCAAGGGGACGTCAATAAAATCGACATTGGCCTCCACTCGGACGACGCGGATGTCCAGCTGGAAGCAGCGAAAAAGCTCCGAGTCCTACTCTCTTCGGAGCGAGACTTGCTCATTCGACAGGTATATGCTGCACACACCCTCGTATCTCTACTAGAAAACATGCTGTCATATACTACACTTGACACAGAGTAGAGAGGACATGCTAGGTGAGTGATACTGATGCTAGTGTGGTAGATGCTGGAGAAAAACTGGACGCCTCGACTAATTCAGTGGCTAAAGCTTCGAGATCAACCAACGTTACAGGTGGAAGCGCTATGGGCGCTTACGAACATTGCCGCTGGTGCTACAGACAACTCGTCCGTCCTCCTTCAGAACGGCGTCATCCCGACTCTCGTCTCTCTCTTAGACTCGACGAACCAGGAGGTGCTAGAGCAAAGCGTCTGGGTCCTAGGGAATCTCGCGACAGAAGGAGCTGCAACGAGAGACTTGGTACTCAACGCAGGTGCCCTCGTGCCGCTCATTCAGAATCTGAAGAAGACGTCGTGGGATCGACTGTCCCTCCTGCGCATCCTCACGTGGACATTGAGCAACTTGTGTGACCATCAGCCACGTCCTGTCTTTGATATATCCGTCGTCTTGCCTAATCTGTCGAAAATGTTATCCAGCACCGACACGGAGATCCTTTCTCACGTCTGTTGGGCGTTCTCCCACCTGTGCGACGGTCCGTCGACACATATTCAGGCGGTAGTCGACTCAGATGTATGCTTTCGCTTGGTAGAACTCTTGTCCCATTCGTCCTGGCGTGTCACAAAGCCTGCTCTTCGTGCCATTGGGAATATTGTCTGCGCCGAGGACGACCATGACTATACGCAGCACATCTTAGACTGTGGCGCCGTGCCATCCCTGCGTCGACTCATTGCGCATTCGAATCGAGAGATCCAGAAGGAGGCGTGTTGGACGCTGAGCAACATCGCTGCCGGGACTGTGGACCAGATCCAGACCGTCCTCGACAGCGGTTGCATTCCGAACTTGATGGCACTGGCGTCGAACCAAGCGACGGACACGGAAGTCAAGAGCGAGGCGTGCTGGGTAGTTCTGAACGCGACGTCATGTGGTAGCGACGGTCAGATCGAGTACCTGGTCCATCAAGGGTGCATTCGTATTTTAGGGAACTTGCTGGAAGAAACGAGTATGGTCATGATGGCGTTAGAAGGCTTGGAACGTATATTACAGGTACGACAGACGTCGTCATATCTGTCTCGGAGATGTACTGATGGTGTCGTAGGTGGGTGAAGCAGCTGCGCAGCGGTCTCCAGAGCCGAATGCGCCGAACCCGTATGCGTCGCTCATGGCGTCAATCAACATCGAGACGCTCGTGACGCACAAGTCGGCGACCGTAGCGAAGCGAGCGTCTCGTATCTGGCAGCAGCACTTTGTCACGTGTGCCATTTGCCTCGGCGCGTTCTCGAAGCACTCGCACGAGACGTTCTTCTGTGACGAGTGCAAGTGCAACGTGTGTCGGAACTGCGACTGCTCTGTGTTTCATCTGCAGTATCAGGAGAGTTTATGGCGAGAGGAGAGTCGGAAAGAGGTTTCGGAGAAACAGGCCAAGCAAGCGAATAAACGCACGCGGCGTCGGAAGAAGAGGCAGCGGCAGCGGCGGAAGAAGCACCAGGCCAAGAAGGGTGAGAAGGAGAAGGATGGTAGCGTGGACGACGAGAAGAGTACGGAGGATGGCGACTTGAATGAAGACGAGGACGACGCGCTGGACGCGCTGGACGAGATGGTGCACATGAACGATCAGCTCGTACGGTACCTCGTGGAGACAGGGAGCATCCTGGCGTTAGCAGAGAGGCTGGACTTGGAAGATGACAGTACGTGGATCGTGGACGAAAAGGACCGCCTGGCCATCCACGCCTAGAAACGTGATCGTGCGACAAACAATTAAACGAGATGCATCTTTTTCATGTCTTTCATTCGCTTCTCCACCGATATCACCTACTGGATGCCTATGCTAGACACAAGGAGTGCTTAGTCGGTCTTCTTGCGGTACTGGCAGCCGTCCGTCAGACGAGCCTTGCCGCCCGTAGGCTGGCACAGCATGACGGAGCAGCTTCCGCAGAGGACGACGGTCTGGGCGTGGCTGAAGACCGTCGTGATGTTGAAGCAGCCAGGGCACTTGACGTCCATAAAGTACGAGTTGGGCGTCTGTACCAAGCGCTTGAGCTTGTGGGTCTGCGCCTCCTGGGCTGCCGTCGGGTGCAAGAGATCACGGTTCTGTGCATTAAAAATATGAGTACGACTGTCGTAACCAAGGACGATGGCGTGGATAGATGGAAGGAAGGGGTAAGCTCATGGCTGCTTGGGTCCATGCTCTGGAATAGAACTAGACATTCGTCTCTACGCTTTCACCTGTACTAGCTCACAGCACCCAGGACGACATGCAAGCCTCCCCCTTTATTCCTGTATACCCAAAGGACCATCTAGATCGAGCTAAAGAAACATGTACATACCATTATGCTTCGTTGGTGGAGGAAGAAAGCTGAGTGATACCTTCCTGTCCTGCGGGTCGTGTCGGACCATACAAAACCCAAGTATATTTCGCTTGGTTGGCTGCACGGCGTCGACACGACCGTCGCGAACGCTATAAACATCGTGGTACAGGGTGCCGGAATTGTACCACCAAAGGTCTCGGACTCAATTTCGAGCACCAGCATGCGACTCGGATTAGACGACGATGAGCCAGCGCCTAGGCGGTTGCGTGCACCTTCGGATGACGAGGAGGAGGAGGAGGAGGTCTATCATCCGTACGAGAAGGCTTTAAGTACATCGACAAGATCGCTGGAACTCGTCCAACTCGGTCCGTTCCACTATCAGTCGGCTCATGGTACGTTTCTATCGTCTATTTATCGTAGGAAGACGTGGATACTAACATTGGGCATTGTAGATCTGGTAGATGAAGTACAAAAGTCGTGTGAGCTCGTGGCAGTGGAGGCTGTCAAGTCCAGCGATGCCTATCAGAAGCTTTTACAGACTCTGGAGAGAGCTCGATCGAATGCCAAGATGGAACTAGACTCCATCAACAAGTACAGTCAGGAGAGCTTTGACTCACATATCCTCAAAAAGGTATAATGCTCTCTTTATGTACTATCATAACGATATTGACGATGATATTTTGTAGCATCGAGAGTTCCAAGCCAAGGCGACGACGACGCTAGAGCAAGTAGGCTCTACCTATACACTCTTTCATTCTCTTCCTTTCTAAAACCCAATAGAGACGTAGAAAAGACCAGGCGATCTTCACGTCGTTGGAGCAGGAACTTTATCGTCTGCAGGCACATCGTCGTCGGCAGGAGGAGCAGGATGAGGCAGAGCGCCAGCGACGAGAGAAGGCACGAAAGGAGGCGGAAGAAGCCAAGCGACAGGCAGAGCTAGAGCAGAAACGAAAAGAAGAGGAGAAAAAGCGAAAGGAGGAGGAGAAAAAGGAAAAGGAGAGACAAGCAAAGGAGGCAGAGCAAAAGGCACTACAAAAGGCCGAGGAGGAACGAGCAAAGAAAGAGGCAGAGGAGAAGGAGAAGGAACAGTACCTCGTCGAAGCGGAAGATCGACTGAAGAAGCTGGATGAGATGGAAGAAACGTCCAAGGAGATTACAGACGCAACGGATGGCGAGACGAAACGCATTCGAGTCGAGATTAAGAAGCAGGTTGGTCTCTTCTCTTTCCATGCAAATGTATCATTTCTCATGTACATGCAATAGGCGGGTGCTTGTAACCAAATCTCGGCAGCTCCATCCAAAATCCGCATGGTCATCGACAAGATCACGGATCTCTTCCAAGTACTTCATCTCTTGCATCCAATCGCCATAATACGACTAACGCTTTCATGTAGAAAGCACAAAGTGGTGGCGACAAGATGTTCTCGTACGCCATGGATATCGTCGGTAGGAATCTCATCAACCAAGCTCGCAACCTCATCGAATACAGGTATGATACCACCTATCACTACACATACGTACCTCTAACGTCGATTCTAGTGGATGCTTCCCACTGGCACATGTCATCCTCCAAGTTTGTATCCGTACACCAGCCTTCACGCCCTACATGCTCGGCTTCTTCCATAAACACTGTGTCTTTACGATCCCCAAGATGCCTGGGAAAAAGGCTTCTCAGTCAATGGCAGATTATAAGAGAGATTTATTGCATTTTGAAAAAGCTGTAGGAGAAACGTCCGATCCGGACGGTCTAGAACACGTTACAGAGTACACGAGGCGCATGAGTATGTTCACGGCGGTCCTCACGGCCATTCGGATCGTGCATTCGAACGAACTGCCTGTTCCCTCGACCTTTGGGAATCAAACTTCTCAGACGAATGGACCGGATGCGTCTCCAGAAGGATTCGGGATAGAAGATCTGTCATCCTGGATCGTGCATTTGCTCGCGGCGAAACCGAATTTGATGACAGCTCCGATCCTATTGACGGTCCTTGAGATGGGTGGGAGTGAGCTACTGCGGACGTATCAGAGAGACTTCCATGAGCTGTTGATGCGGATCAAGAATCAAGTGGTGCCGACGTTGAATACGGACACGAAGAGCGGGAGTGCTAATGCCGTTGGGCAGATACGGATGCTGATTGAAGAGTATGAGACCAGCGGGTACAGGCTGGATGATAATGCAGGTCGGACGCTGAAGGAGACACAGCTGAGTGCGGAGGATGAAGACAGGGTGGATGATGGGAATCAGAATCACGGAGGCTATGGAGGAGGAAGAGGAGGAGGACGAGGAGGGGGTAGAGGACGAGGACGAGGTGGAGGCGGAGGAAGGGGACGAGGAAGGGGGCGAGGAAGAGGGCGGTAACCGGGTCTGCAGAAGGGTGTGACACGTATGAAGACTAGACTGAATGCACGCACTTTTGATCATGGAACTTGTATTTGACTCCTTTTAGTGTGGTTGGAAGTGGACACTGTCGAGCCACTATGTGCATATTCTTCTATATTGACCGAAGTATCTACCAAGTACATTTAGCGTACAAGGTCGAGTGCTCTATGACCAAAGGAGTGCTTTCTTAGGCTCTGATCACCCGACTTGATGACGACGCTGGAAACCTATTTTGTAGTTGCATTGAAACTTGGATCAGTCAACTTGAAGTCGAAAGGTTGCCTGCTAAACGGCAAGTCAGATCCGTCCTGTGCCATCGTCAAAGACAAAGAGGCCGTATATGACGGTAGCAATGAAAAAGAGACATGAGGTAATCAGTTGCTACCATAGGAAAGAGCAAGGTCTATCGTTCACTTCATAGTCACTCAGATGATGCAATGTCCTCGGCTCTGGCCCTATTTCTACTCTGGTGTCAAACTAACGTACCAACTCTCACACACCTTTCAGTTCGTGAAGTAGCTAAAATTACACAAGACAGAAAAGATGAGCAAATTCTTCAGTCAAGTAGCTCTTGCGAACGCGAGTGGCGTCGTGAAGAACGGAGAGGAGGTGCTTGCAAATAAGCGATGTGCCATCTACTTTGCAGCGGACTGGTGTCCTGACTGCCGGAACTTTCAGCCGACGTTGAACAGCTTTTACGAAAATGTGAATGCCAACGAGAAGAAGCTCGAGATCGTCTTTGTTGGCTCGGACAAGTCGGAAGGCGATCAAGCTGCCCATTTGAAGGATAAGCAAGGACCTTGGTGGATGATCCCGTTCGACAGCTCTCTTCGCAACGAACTGAAGCGTAAATACAGTGTCTGTGCTTCGAAAGAGGCGGAGGACGTCGGTGTCTCCAACCGTCTCGGTGGATTGCCCAGTCTCGTCATCGTGGACGACGAAGGCAGCGTCGTTGAACTCAATGGCGTCGACAAGATCAACGAATCTGGTGCACAAGCTGCAAAGGAATGGATCTAAGTTGAATATAAACATCACCTTGACCATTTTAACATGCTTGTCTCCATGTCGCTTGCGTAGTTCATATCCACTTCCATTTCCACTCTAAGCTTCAAGAAACACTTATTACGACCACTTCACATTCATTCATACTTTATCCAAGTCAAAATTTAGGCGCGAACGTTTAAACGCAACGAAAATGGCCGTGTATGGAGATGGAGGTGCCAAGCTGGACCAGGATGTCGCGGAGCTCAAGCAGATCGCACAGTCGCTACTGGAAGTGATGCCGACGGCCAATCGGTCCAAGTCTGTAGCCACATCATCATCTTTTCAAAAGGACTTTCGTAGCAAATTCCGTCGCGTCGAAACCACACATCCGTCGTCCTCCTCGCTCTACGCCATCGTCCCTTCTTCCGTCCACGACGCAGTAGATACGCATCAGGAAGAAACATGGCAAGATATTTTGCGTCGTGCAGCTCAGGACGCTTCCGGTATGCTATATAGTCTATACAGACTCTTCTGTAGCTCTGACATGGTCTAGACCCGGACAAGCGATCGCAATGTCAGGACATTCTCGACCGGTTTGAAAGCCTTTCAGTGTCTGTGCCTCGTATGGAGAAGGAGGCGAATGCGCAGGCACATGAAGTCCTTATTAATGAACGCGTGGATCAAGAGTTGGAGAAAAAGGAGCAGGATTTCGATGCATTGATGAAAGTTCGAGAGAAACGAGTCGTAGCGTTAGACCAGGAGATTGAGAATCTGCAGGAAGAGAACGACAAGCTGGATGAAGCAATTGAGAAGAATCAGTCCAGATCTTCCCAAGGCTCCGTCGACAATGTCCATGAGAAATCGACAGTCGAGGCAAAGAGACTCGAAGTGGAGCGACTGCGGGAGATTCGAGACTTGCGAGTGGAAGAGCAGACAGATATCCAGGCTGCTCTGGACTCGTTGAAGAGGAGACAACGAGAGCGACAACGAAAGGCTCGGTTATCGCGTCTCTCGGCTCAATCGTCCTCGAAAGACGTGTCGGACGACCAGCGTGTGAAAGAGCTAAAGTCTCACGTAGCTGCTTTGGAGGAACGGAAGAAGGAGTTGGAGGACAAGGTTCTTCGTCATGAAGACAAGGACCAAGAAGTCGATCTGTCGGACCTATCTTCTCGACTCGAAGAGACGAACGAAAAGGTCAAGGAGAAGAGAGGAGACAAGGAGCGTGTGAGACAGCTGGTGGGTGACACAAAGAAAGCCATGGCTGGTCTCGTCGATCGAGTGCTACAGATCTACGCGACGGAAGGAGAAGAAGGTAGGAACAATGGCATCGTTGGCATGGCGCTGCTGCAGGTGCTAGCGGATCATAATGGAGAACTGCCGCTGGACCAGCTCCAGCGTCTGACATTGGACTACCTCGAGTCCTTGGAGGGAGATCGTGCCCCCAAGACGCCGAGACGAGGTCGAGACGGTGTCCCGAGAGCAGTATACATGCTGCTCAACGCCGGTCTAGTCGATGTCGATAGATCCACCAACCCAGGCAGTGTCACGTCGCTTATACTATAACAACCATCTCAATCAATCATTCAATCATCCACGTTTATTTCCTTTAAGCAAGTGCGTTTCTCAGGAAAGAAACGTAGGTGTATTCTTTAGTCCTAGTATGTGATGGTTACGATACCACTCGTTTCGATCGGATAGCTCTTGATCCTGCGTTCAAAGATCCACAGTCCAACGGCGTCACGGGAGATGGAGTACCCGACGGCAGGCTCTTGGTCATCTCCCACTCGAATCTCCTCCAATGGTTTCGACTCGCCATCTGTAAAGAAACTTGGCCGGAGGATGGTGTAGCCAGAGATCGCGCCCTTGCCTTCCTCATCGCTGGCTTCGGACCTGATAGTTTGCTCCATAACTCTCTTGTCAGCGTAAGGCTCCTGTAGCAACCAGAGGAAAAATGGTCGCACCAGCAACGGAACGTCATACATGCCATCGATGCCAGACGCACTGACAGAGACGAAGTGCGGTTTCTTACTCGTCTTGTTTTCGCTCTGAATCGAATGGAGAACCTTCATGATGGTGATGGCAGTATCCTGGGTGATCGTCTTGTCGGGCATCGGAGGCTTCCAGTGGAGCATGTCTTTTGGCTCAATATTGGCGCCTACACCACTCACGATGACCTCGGCGAGATCTTCGTCGTAGAGAAGCGTATTCTTGACGTCGTTTTCATTGCGAACATCTCCCTGGATGATCTTGAGGTTACTGGTAATCTTGGCTTCCGAGACATTTCGCTCTTGCAGCATCTTCATAAGTTTGTCTTTGCTTCGCACGAGAGCAGAGCACTTGAAGTCGTTCTCGATAGCACGAGAGAGACAGGCATTGGCACTTCCGCCGGTTGAACCGAAGAAAGCGATGGCGATGGACGGCGAGGACATGTTGGTTTGAGTTGTTGTTGGTAAGTTTTGTAATGAAGACAATGCAAATGGCGCCAAGCCGGATTAATATTTAGCATGGAAACTGCCTCAGGACGTATACGGGAGAAGTTTATGGTTCAGTCAGTTCGATTACAGTACTTCGTCCGTGCTAGATACCGAGAATGATGGTCAAAGTTGATGTCAGTAATGTATCTAGACTTGGTTTTAGGGTATCTAAAGTATGAATACTTGACAGGATATCTAATATAGATACTCTACCAGTATTGCTATGCTACCCCATGTGATATATTGTCTGGTAATAGTCTAATCATTCATGCGTTTTAAAGCTCACTCGTCGCTTCCATCTTCTCCAGCTACACTCCACCAGACAGTCTTTAGGGATACTTGAGAGCGAATGCTTTACAACCCATCAACGAAGCCTCATCTCCCTGTCAGAGCGCTGTCAGGATCTAATTGGACCAAGAAATTCCTTTACAGCACCAATCGTCACGAAGCACCTCAATGCTCCCACCGATTTCTATCTTAAAGCCAAAGCTACCTAAGCGACTATCAATAGGAAGAGGACTATATACATCGTATTTATGAACGGCATCACCGTGAACAGCAAAGTCTTACTCGTAAGCATCCTTGAGTACTACATCTACACCACGATTACACCAGTCACTGCGTTTAGCCTCCCCCAGACAAAATGCAGTGACCGCTGTAGTATCTTTGCGTAAAGTATATCGATCTCCGTACCTTGGCATAGGACATAAAACAATAGATGGCAAGGTTTGAAATCCACTCTTTGTTGTCTACCCTTGCGTTCCATCGACGTTATCCACGCACTACTTTTCCATCGTCGGCATCGTCGCACCAAAGTTGGCCTTCTCCTTCTCTCCAAACGGCCAGTGGCTCGTGATCGTCTTGATCTGCGTGTAAAAGTTGATGCCGCTCTTACCGTAAAAGTTCACATCTCCACGGATTGAAGCTTTGCTGCCCGTGAACGAGAACATGGGCAGCGGCACAGGAATCGGCAAGTTAATACCCACTTGACCGACATCAATTTCGTACTGGAACTTGCGTGCAGCAGCGCCACTGGCCGTGAACACCGACGTTCCGTTGCCGTATGGGTTGTTGTTGACAATTTCAATCGCTTCATCCAACGAGTCGGCTTCGAGGCACACGAGGACAGGAGCGAAGATCTCTTCCTTGTACGCCGAGTTCTGCGTGTTCACGCCAGTCAAGACCGTCGGGCCGAGGAAGTTTCCATTGGGGTAGTCTGGCACTTGGACGCCACGACCGTCCAACAGCAGCTCAGCACCTTCATCCACACTCTTCTGGATGATACTCTCCGCTCGGTTCAGTGCTTCCGGCGTGATCAACGGTCCGACATCCGTACCGTCTTCCATGCCGCCGTTCACAGAGTACGACTTGGCTTTGGCGACAATGTCGTGCACCCACTCCTTGGTCTCACCCACGAGGACGACGACAGACAACGCCATGCATCGCTGACCAGCAGCGCCAAAGGCGGCACCAGCCAAAGCTCCAATCGTCTGCTCCTTGTCAGCGTCAGGGAGAATGACAGCGTGGTTCTTGGCGCCCAAGTTGGCCTGCACACGCTTTCCATTCGCCGATCCTCGTGCGTGGATGTACTCTCCGGCAGCGTTACCACCAACAAACGAGATAGCCTTGATCTCCGGAGCGTCGCAAATGTAGTTGACCGAATCGTGTGCGCCGTGGATGATGTTGAGGACACCGTCCGGCAGACCTGCTTCTTGTGCCAACTTGGCGAGGATCATGGATGCACCCGGGTCCTTCTCGGAAGGCTTTAGGATGTACGAGTTTCCGGCGACGACACCGACAGGGAACATCCAGAGCGGGATCATGGCGGGGAAGTTGAACGGACAGATACCAGCACAGACACCCAGTGGCTGCTTGTACGAGTACGTGTCGAGGGAGGCGGAGAGGTTCTCGAGTGTCTCGCCCATCATGAGCGACGCAGCTCCGCACGTGTGTTCCACAACCTCTGCATACGACGTTAGACTTTATATAAGTAAGAAGAAAATATAACAAGTACCAAGGCCACGGAAGATGTCTCCTTTCGAGTCCGGAATAGTTTTACCCTACGATAAATGAACTTTAGTGGAGCTATAGATGGAGGAGAAAAGATGCCGGTACCTGCTCGATGGTGATGCTCTTGGCCAGTTCGTCCGTGTGTTCACGGATGAGCTGCTGGAGCTTGAGCATCACACGCTGGCGTTGCTGAACGCCGACGTTACGCCACGTCTTGAAAGCTCGGCTGGCTGCGTCCGTGGCTGCTCGCATCTAATGCTTTCTCGTCAGTTTTGTGCACTAGTAGGAAGAAGTGTTGGGCACACCTCTTCTTGCGTAGCTTCTGGAACTTGGCAGATCACTTCATTCGTTGCCTAGGGGGAAGGAGATCAATACTAACACGAGGGAGGATGAAAGGTTGTGCACGTACGGGATTCGTGACGTCGATCCATTTGTCCGTCTTAGACTGGACGAACTTACCGTCAATGAACAGCGGGACCTTTTCCTGAACATATCCGAGCACGGGTTAGTCATTGCATTCGGAGGTCGATCCGCCCTACGGTTTCCATCGAGATGAAACGCAAGGGAAAAGATATGACGTACGACAGAGGAAGAAAAGGAGCGAAGGAGAGGCTTTTGCTGACGTAAGAGGCGTGGTGATAAAGCAGATCGGAGCATCTTGGAGGTTCAAAAGTGATGTGAGGGAGGACGTATGCGCTTTGGCTCGGCAGGGTAGACGCAGGAATGAGCTGCTCAGTGTTGAGACGACCACCTCTGGTGGCAAAAACGAACCGAATTCAACTTGAAGTTGAAGTTCGACTAGGAACGTTCGTACCTTAGTGAATATGGTATCTTCGACAGCTCCTTCCGAGTCGTACTTGTCCTTTTTCCCGACCAGACGTCTAGATATTTGAGCTGAATACATAGGTTCGTATGGATGAAGACTGGTTGCGCTTTGAAAAATATGCTTGCGTTGCTTTGTATGCTGGTAGATGTTGCGGAATCGTCTGATTACAATATCCAGTCTGTGATGTGATGTATCTTGAAATGATCGATGCAGGGAACGCTTATTAGCACACTTGTTAATCTCTCATGGTGAAGAGGAGCCGAGTGAAGGTGATGAGTACGGGATGCTAGTACTTGGTACCATCGAATCTTGACGAATGTGAAAAGGTCTCGTCTAAGACTTGCATGATCATCTGATCCGCAAGCGCATAGTCATACCGTGCTAGTTCTCCCTATGTTTTGCCAATTAACCCGACTCACGCAGCTATTCGTCCGGAGTTTTACCACCGTACTTGTTTTTCTCATTCTTAGCTGCATTTCGAAACGAAAGCCCTGTTATAGCAGCAAGCTCTTCTATTGACTCCGATGTAAGTCTCACGGATATCGACTTTTGTATCTTCACCCTCCAGGTCTTTGTCTCCTATAATCGGCCGATCATCTTTAGGCGCATACACGTGAGAACGGCTTTTTAATCTATATTTCAATGAGCTGATGACCCCTTTCAGGTATAGCCTCGTCATGCAAAGACATCTAGCGCAAGGCAATCGATCAAACGGCAAATCTGTCCGCAAGTCCTAGGCTCTACCAGCAATCTCAATTGCAAGGAGCCACCAAGCTGGTTGCATCAAACAAGAGGACACTAGCATCAAGTTGAAAGCAGTGCTTGAAGAAGACAGCAAAACGACCAAGACAAACCACCAATAGAGCTATCCACCTTCGATTAACCTCCGTACAAGCCGACTACCAAGTACACCTCACTTGCTGTCCCACCTCTAGCTAGAGGCGTCCATTTGTCTACAAGGCGAAACCGTTCGTTCGATTGTACCCCTACATGATGCATTCTCGAACACATCCTCTTGGCAAGACAAGTACATATTCAAAGGTCGTTTGGTCCTTCTAAAACCGATACGTTGCAGTTTTTGTATACAGGTTACCGACTTGACTTGGAAATTGAATGCTGCCTCTTGACGGGCCACTCCAAGAGCACCAGAAGGCCGCGATGGTGCTCGTCGTGGAAAGCTCCATTCGCTCTTTTACCGGCGTCAGACGACGAATCGAGGGTGTAGACGTGGATCGTACAAGAGCTATCTACTACTAAAACCACCGGAGCGAAGTGGTGGTGACAGCATACACCCGGCTTACGTTCGGATCAACCGTTGTATCGAGAGGTCGAATCGTCATGTAAGATCTTTATTCCGTTGCTATAGTCTGTTCACACCAATCCACTCTCTAATACACATACGCACCCATCCTTATCGCTACTTGTATCATCATGCCAAGATCGTAGTGGCATTAGAATGCCTCAATTCTTCCTCGTACTAATTGCCTATCCCAATAGTCGTAGACTTCTCCAGTTCACACCAACTCTCTCGTCGTTCGTGTCCATCGTCCTTTGCTTTATTGTCCAACAAACCTCTACGTAGTCGAAACAAGTATCTATAAAAATGAGTCAAGACGATCAAACTGCGTATTTCCATCTTGACAACTACTCCCCGTCGTCCCAATCCTCCACCACCTCTTGCATCTTCACTTTTGATAACGACATGGACGATTTTGGTATCCCACTCACGCAAGATGACAATGATGCTGGTGAATTTGGACGGTTGGAACGTCGACCTGGCAACCCTGAGACCGAGGCCAAGCACCAACTTCGGATTGAAACCAATGCCACGAGCTCCTTCTCTGGCTCCATCTCTCTATCCGGGTCCTACTCTGAGTCTCTAGTCGAAGAGGAGACAACAGAACTAGACCGAGACGTGCTCCAGCAAGAGAGTGCGGATGCCTTGACCGACTTTTTTCGTCGGAACAAGCGCAAGCGCCAGTCGCATTCCGACCTGGCAAAGGACCTCGAGATGGAGACTCGACACAATGTATTCCACCCGAAGCACTCAACTAGACGTTGGAGCATGTCCACGCACATCATTCGACCTTTTGCGAAGCGAGCGAGATCCTTTTGCTCGTACGACGTTACCTCTCCCTTCCGCGACCAAGAGATGGAGGCACCCATCACTGCTTCTCAGCCGGTGGAAATTCAGTACGCCCAAGAGAGGAAGATTCTCGCGTACAAGGCGAGAGAGATGGAGGATATGAATCGACACAGTTTCAGTCCTCCGCCGTGGCTGCAGGATCACACGAAGAAATGGTCGAGGCAGCGTCTTGCGAGTGAGGAAGACGGGAACCAGCATCGTCTAAGCTGGGATGCATCGTCTCCAGTGCGTTCGAGGTTTCAAAAGATGGAAATGGACCAAAACCAGCATTCCGTTGCGATGGACTGGGAGTACAACTAGAAAACGTCACTTGCGATGCCGATATAGCAGCAGGGCAATCTGAAAGATAGCAAGAATACGCGAAAGCCGTAGTGAAAAGTACAAATGGAAGATGGTTTTGTATTGTTTACATGTCTATGGATTGCCGAGGTCGATGGAGCCCATGCTATTCCTCCGTTGAAAATCCGTTTCTTTCTTTTCTGCCATCGCATCATCTAAATTAACCTCTAATCGACCGACGACTCGTTCAATGTCGGTCAGTCGTGCCGAGTGCTGACTTAGTGTCGAAAAGATGACTTGCTGCTGGCGGAGAAGGAGCTGGTGGGTCGTGGTAACCTTGTCAAGAAGCTCTAGGCATGTCGCCTCCATCGGAGCAGAGTACCTCGATTGGAGTTGGGAGTCCGCAGGTTGGTTGGAACAAGAAGCTAGCTGCAGCAACTCCTTCGGGATTGGCCTCGACTTGGTTGCGTACCGAGAATTACTATATGTATGCCTTCGTCTTTCTAATTCAGCTTCTTGCTCTCTCTCTAGCGCCAAGGAAGACTGACGCGTAAGCTTTTCAGCAGGTTTGACTGGAGAGAGGAAATCATGCTCAGGGACGCTTTCAAGTGAAGATAGGCGTCGCTCAGAGGACGCTGTGCCGCGAAGGTACCGAATATCGGAGCTGGAGTGAGGACGCGAGTGCGTAATATGCTTTGACTTGGGCTTTTGAGCCAAGGAAGTAGCAATGCTATGTCGATCTTCTGGACTGGACACTGCTTCCTTCTTCTTCGCCAATAACAGTCTCTCGGCCGCAGTTGATAGGTACGACAACATTTCCATGGCGTGTGGTGGTAGCTCTCGTTTCTCTTGACGATCCATGACAAAGACAGAGCCTATGATAATGCCAGTACCTGGGTCGCAAACAGGCGTCGAGGCGTAGAAACGGATCTGAGCAGAACCGGTGACGAGAGGATTGGAAGAGAAGCGAACATCCTCACGTGTATCCAGCACGACAGTCGGTAACGACGAATTAAGCAGGTGACTACAGAAAGAGATGTTGCGTGGGAGTTCCGACGGTCCGATACCAATGCTAGCCACGAGCTTTTGATGGTGCGTCCGCATGAACCCGACAGCGGCAACTTCACAAGCGAGTGCATGGCAAGCCAAATCACACAGCGCTTCATACCCCTTCGGACTTCGGCCCTCGTCAAAAACACCATAGACATCAATGATCTCTTGCCGCCGATCTTCGTATAGCTGGTCCTGCTGATTCTTCGATAGAAATTCAATTGGAGAGCTTTTAGGTGGAGTTGCTATCGTTTCAGAATTGAATATGTTTAGAGTGTCATGATCATTGTTCTTCATCTCTTGGTCATCTTCGCTCGTACTAGTGCTTGACTCGACTTGGCTTTCCTCAAAGTAGTCGTAGTTATCCCCCATCGATAGTGTACTCATCTCGGTTAGCATCCAAGCACAGGAATCTGTCCTTGTCTCGCCCGTTCCACTGCGTTTTTCTCTGCTCTCGATAATCATGTTGTTGCTCTCTCGACCTCGGTTACCATGAAGCTTGTCATCATCTGAAGCTGTGGCCTTATCGATGCAGTCCATGCAAAGGCGAACGTTTCGACTCTTTCTCCGACTATTGATCGGCTCAACCTTGCGATGGCGACTGCATCCACTACAAATCACTTCGCCGCATCCGTGGCAATGCTGCTTGTGGAGAAATAGTGTAAAGCGACGGACGCAAAAGTAGCAGTTCGTTCGCTGGTCCTTTCGCACAAAGTTGGATCGACCGACCAAAGACAAGTACAAAGTCTGACGGTCTTCTAGAAGCTGCCGAACGCGTTCTGCTTCATCTCGATGAGGCATCGAGAGCAACCGTGGACGTCCGCGGTTGGCCATAAGAGATAGTAATACAAGTATCAATGGACCTCAAGCTTCAAATGTGAGCGTGTGGGCAAGACTCTGACAGTGATAGCACTAGAACCACGAACAACGTGTCGGCGTGTCGTTTTGACTGCAAACTGAGGATATAAGTACGTGAACACGGAGGTTGCAACGTTTGGAGCTTGAACAGAGACTCTAGTGCACAAAAGCTTGAGGTCAATTCCCAATTACTTTCGCACCACAAGGAATAGAGATTCGTCCGCTTCAAGCTTTTCAAGTATAAATATAAGTGAGCCTGATCGGTGTGAGGGTGGAGTCTGCTAGAGGGAGAGGCCACAAACAGCTTTTGGTTACTTCCGCCTGTAAATATTAGAATTCCATACTGACTTTGAGACATAGTCTTCACAGATGCCATAGGAAATGCCAGATAGCGTCCAACATTAATCAAATCAACTTGGTAACTGTACCATGTGCATGGAGAGATAAAGCAGATAAGGTGTACAGTTGTACACTTGTAGGTTAATTCCTTAGCATGTGTCTATAAAATGGCGTGCGTCTTCTGCCATCTTATGATACATGTGGGCTGCATGCACTGATGGGCATGCGAGAATATCGCCATTTCCAAGCATCCGTTGTGGCTGCATAGCCATTCGCTCATTTAATGAATTTTTTACTTCTCTTTGCTTCAACATCCTGTGACAGTGTTACTCATCTACCAACCGCACAAAGCGGTGCTGGAGATCCTATCCCGACACTATCTCGTACGAGCAATATCAGCTTAGTATGATTCCGTCCTTATGACAATCCGTCCACACTGGCATAGATTGTCGCCCGTAAGCATTTAATTGTTTCTGAACCATTTGCTCTGACATTGCATTCGCAGTTCACAAAGTTGATGAACATGCTCGTAGTCTTGTGATACAGCATGCATCCAGTTAATTTTGATGCTTTGCTCGTGTACACCTTCCACGCATCCTCTAAATTTGGGCATCGTAACGCCGACTGAATTCCGTATCATCCACTAAATGCAAATATAGAACCGTACCAAGCAGTGCATTGCATCCATATTCGCTATTGCCAAGTTTCCATTCAACAAATCCATGCATCGGGACCTGTGCGCACTTCTGTCCAAAACCTCTCATCTGCAATATATCATATATCATCGCACTTGACGACGTCAGAAGCACCTTTTTCCTCATAACGACACAAAAGTCATTAGAGCGGTCGAAAGCGTACAACCAAAGAAATTCGACGCAATGCTCCATCAGCACATTCGCTTCGGTCTATCTTCCAGAGTCCATGTAGCAAGTCATAGACACCGAACACTTATTCGGCCAGTGTTGCAAAGCTGCAGCATATCCACAGAAGATGAGAAGCGAGAACGCATTGAGAAAATGAAACCTCTGATCCGAGTCCAGCGATACGCCAAGTACTTGCCACTTCTACTTGGATTACGCATATTCTACCTTCGTGAAGGACATTTCTCCGTCAATAGAGAATTCGTCATACCGTCGGAAGGAAAGACGGATGTCAAGTCAGACTATTCGAACATCACACTAGAGGACATTGAGCCCTTCTTGCCATCCCCAGACGATCCTACAGTGCCTTCGCAGTATTTAACGGAAGAGGAGAAGAATGAGAAGCATCCATGGCCGGAAAAGCTGCATGGCTATCCGCTCGGTCAGCGACTAGTACCGTTTGTGCGAGGTCGTCCGAATGTCTTCAAGAACCAACTTTTCTACGAGATCGGCTTCACGCATAAGAATTGGCGTGATTATGTCTGGAAGGAACAGGTGAAACCAGGTCTAGAAACTCACAAGAAACTCTACGGTCATACTTTTGTTCGACAAGGATTTACGATCCCCTTTAACGACCACACTTGGCCGAAACCGGCATGGGGATTCCGTCTCGGCACGAACGCACAGTTGATGCGGCGTGATGGAGACGACCGACTTACAGCCACTCAAGTGGAAGACTTGAAACAACTAGGCTTTGTATGGAGTAATACGGAGTGGAATTGGCTCGAACGCGACTTTCCGGCTCTAGAACGATTTAGGTACCTCTTTGGGCACGTCGAAGTGCCTTCTCGATTCATGGTCAGCAGCGACGATGAACATTGGCCTGAGAAGAGCAGAATGTGTCGACTAGGGAGAATATTGGATTACATCCATCGAGGCAAGATGGAGGTGATTGTCGACAAGTTTCAAGAAGATTTAAAACGAGTCGGACTGTACGACCATGATCTGGCTGAACGAGCGTTTGAAGAGACGGTCTTACCGTCCATTCAGAACTACGTTCGACTGTATACAGACCCAGACATTCCGCAGGACTTTGTCGTGCCGGAGAGTGACGAGTGGGAGGAACGTTTGTGGGGTTGGCCGCTAGGGTACGTTGTCCACTGCATCCAGAAGAACGCAGTCTTTGCTCCTCAGATCAAAAAGCACAAGTTGCTGCTAAAGAAGATTGGCTTGCCATGGACCAATCTGTATGGCCGTTGGGGTAAACACTTTTTACCAGCTCTGCGTGCCTTTGTCGATGTCTATGGCCACTCTGACGTTCCTGCTGGCTTTTACGTTCCGTCCGATGACGATCGTTGGCCAAAGTCGACATGGGGACTGCACTTGGGAAAGCAAGTGATCCAACTACGGAGGTACCAGAGTGGATTCGTCTACGAGATCCACAATGAATTAGATCAACTTGGGTTTAAAATGAGTGCAGGGGAAAGTCGCTTCGTCTTTCGATCTCTCCCAGCCATCCAAACGTATGCAAAGAAGTTTGGAAACATGGACGTCCCAAAGGGATACATTGTCCCTTCAAATAGCGAATGGCCTTCGGGGGCATGGGGCATCAATCTGTATAAAGAGATCAAACAACTACGTTCCGGTCGACCTCAGAACGAGGCACTCAAGGAAAAGTACGCTGACGTCTTTGAAGAGTACTCTCTAGCGTCCGGATACAGGGCTGCAAGTGGACGTCAGAGCGTCATGGCAGCAGAAGTCCACGATGCTGTCGTCGAACCATGCATGCGCATCTACAAGGAAAAGTACGGAGAAGACAAAATTCCGCGCGACTTTGTCGTCCCAGAGTCGAAAGATTGGCCAAAGGAGGCGCATCTCCTAGCTCTCGGCGAAGTCGCGTATCAGTACGACAAGCACGGCGCCGTCGCGTCGTTGCCTTATCAGCGTCCAGCAGGTAGTAAGCGGTCTTCGGACGTCTTCTCATCCTTTTCCATTCGAGGCAACAGTGCGCCTCGACCAGAAGACCGTGTCGTCCACGCCGAGTTTGAGGGCGAGCGACAGTTACTAGCGCAGCATCAAGATGACTATTGGAAAGACGTGCTGATGAAGAGCTTTGAGGTGTTTGCAGAGGAAAATGGGACGTGTCAAGTGATGGATGATGCGTTCCAAGTGCCACGGAGGAAACCGTATCCGCGTCAGGCATGGGGCATCAATCTCGGCTTAAGGAAACGGCATTTACAGTACGGCGAACGGTATGATGCGGAGAAGGAAAAGTACGGCGAGCAATTGAGACAGCTTGGTGTACTGGCGTAAGATACAATAGAGCAGTTAAGAAAACTTTTTTCATGAGTTTAACTCAGCATGGACGTGAGCTCTGCATGACACGCTTGGAGACTGGGAGGTACGTCCAACAGTCCCAATACGGTGGATGCATCCACTACGTTGGCGCCATCCCCATGCTTCTTATCAGCCACTGCGAGTGTCCCAAGAGCGAGGAGAAGACGTAGAGCGGCGTCTTCTCCTAAATCCGCGACGGATCTCGATGCGAGAAGACCACTGGAGAGGGTGGCAATCTGCTTACGTTCTTCCAACGCTAGTGCCTGCGGAGATTCAAATTGAAAGCGAGCAAAACTAGAAGAAGAGTTAGTGGCGGTTGATATGTGAGAGGATAATAAAAAGTACTTGAGGAGGACGGTGGCAAGGCTTAACGCGACGGTCTTTGGCGTCTCCTGCACAAACGACGGTAGGGTATTCAAAATCTAGAGCAAGAGTTAGTACTTGAAGAGGTGTACGTCAGGGAGAAGAGTCTACCTCGGACTTTGTCTGGAGAATAGCGTTTCGACCTTCTTCACTGAGGAAACCATTGGCGACGACACGTAATGCCATCATCTTGGTAGCGTTCGGAACTGTCTCATGGTCGTCTTTGGCGAGTTGGAGACACCGGACCAAGATATTTCCTAAATTCGTCATCTTTTGTAGCTGATACGGACCTTGTGGATGGACCATAATAAGTCGAAGCAAATCAAAGGCAGGGTACACTGTCTGCGCCGTCCACGTGTCTACTACTTTGACTAATGCCTGCAGCTGCGGAGTAGAAAAGTAGGACGAGTGATAGTACGCCGTCTTTTGCACAATCTCCACTAGCTCTTGCAGTCTTGAAAGCTCTGCGTCGGAAAGCTTACAACCTTCCTCTACATTCCCATTCAACTCTGTCAACGTCGGCAGGAGTTTTGCGATCTTAACACCTTCAAACGTATTGTAGGACGCAACGGGAAAGTGCGTGTACGAGTGTTCTGGCTCAGACATGGCAACGTCCTCCGGTCCGATCATCGTTGGTTCTACGCGCTGAGAGATAAAGTCCGCAATCTCCTGCAAGTGGTGCTGTCCAAGCATATGCTTGTCGATGAAAGCCTGAGCGACTACAAAGGGGTTCTGGCCTTTATTAAATCCAATCTGGAGCTTTCGAAGACTGCCATCCGGTTGATCGATCTCGACGGGAATGACAATGTCGTAGCTTTCGCCATCGATCTCTCCTCCCTGGTCATCTCCTTGGGATCCAGTCACTTCACCAATGTCGATCCACGTCTGCGATGGCTGGCTCCACTGACACGCCCATGCTTTGCTCTCGTTTCGGAACATTTGAATGTCTCCGTCCTTCTTACCACGCACTTGACCTCGGTCGGCATAGTCGGGCAGACCAGCCAAATCGACGGCGCCTTTGCCACTCTGGTGGGCGTTCGCAACGGCTTCGACAAAGGAAGCCTCACCTTCTGCACTTGCTCGAGACGCGTCGCAAGTAAAGACGCGAGCGATCTTGTCGTCGCATCCGGTGATAAAGTCGCCATTCGGCAGTGGAGTCACGCACCAGAGGCCACTTGGATGATCAATGCACTGGATTTGAGTACCTTGTTGGTCCCACACACGAGCACTGCAGTCTTCACTGACGCTGACGATGTGTCCGGACTCTGGCAGGACACAGATGCCCAGTACGAAGCCAGGCTTCCCTTCTGTATTCGTCGGATGAGCCATCGATGAGAGTACATTTCCATCCGAATCACGCAGTTTAATGGTTCTACATAGAATCTATAAGTCTCATGACACAATTTGATATGATACTGACTGTACCCGTCGTTGGAACATGAGATATAACCGATGCCTGGGACCAATTTCAAGTCTCGGATCGGACCGTCGTGGTCTCGCACCGTCTTGACGACATTTCCATCTTGCCAGTAGCGTAGCTGAAAGTCCACGACTTTGTTTCCTTGCTGCACGCCGGTGGAACCTGTAACGATTGTACCGTCTTCCAACGCACAGACGCAAACGCCATTTTCATGATCTGGGAGGATCTGGGTACATTCCCCTACAATCAAGTCCCAGACACGTGCTGTGCCGTCCCAACTGCCGGAAAGGAGCTGCGATAGGCCTTGGTAGGAGCGTAAGGTGAGGGAGGTGACGCCACCTTCATGACCTGAGAACTTGTGTAGGAGCTCGCCTCGGAGGTTGTATAATCGAACGTGCTTATCCATGCTGCCGGTAGCAAAGGCACCGTCTGGAGGCACGAGACTCCTGATTCTCGTGGTCGGAGGTGGAATATATAGCAGCGAAGTGATCCAGTGATCATGGTCGAGGATCGGCTTCTCCATAAGATTGACGAAAGTACTGTCGCGACGTGTCCACATTTGGACCGTAGCATCCATCGACCCAGTAATAACTGCATCGGAGGAGGTGGCTGTGAGGGCACGGACGGCGCCTTCATGACCGAGTAGTTCAGCACTGACTGTATACGGCTCGAGCTTGGACATGCTTGTCAAGAAGATCGAAATTTCTCTACTTCGAGATGAGCGTTGTGTCGTTGTTCGTAACACAAAAATGTTTCTAACGCAAACGAGATAATAGACAACGATGATATTTACTGTATCTGTTGGTAGAGACTTTGAGGTACTGTTTCAGTGTATGTACTGTTGTCCATGTCAGAGATAAAGAAAAGTTCTTATGATGAAGTGTATGAGATGCAGATAGACTGTGGTCATTGCGTTTTAACTGGATGTCGTTGCTGTTCAGAAACTATCATGCAGCAAAATGAACCCAAATGGTCCTGGACACGTACTTGAAGTTGTAGTCAGAAATGCAAAATTGACTTGAAAACTGTATGAAACTGTCCGTTACAAAAGCACGCAACCGCCCGGAAGACAAAAATACGCGCTGAGAAGCTTTCACCTGTCATGATGGACATGCAAGCCACACAACCAAAATAGCATCGATAGGCACACGACGCGTCTGTACGTTCACCTCACTTGGCAGCTATGAGCTCGTCCTATCACGAGTGGGAGAACGACTTGACGTCTATCATTGAAAAGACGAATAGTAACTTGGAAAAACTCCGAAACATTGGTGAGCAGCATGAACACAGCCAGCGTCGGCACCATCACAGCCACCGGAGCAAACGTGTGCCCCATCTACCTAAGTCCAGTGCTAGCGTCACTAGTAACGAAGACAATGGATCTGGCAACTCGTCTGAGTCTGGATCGTATGTCAGCGTCGCTCGGTCCACTGCGTCAGGACTACCGCCACGCATTCGATCTGACTCAAATACTTCTGCAAATAGCTTTGCAGCTCCACACGCAGCTGTAGGCCAATCTAGGCATGTGTCTAGCCATCGAACACCCCACCTCGCTCGAGCATCGTCCGACATGGATCACGGTCGATATGACTCGAGAGATGAAACGGATAGTTTGCGAGGGTACACTCGTACACCAAGTGTTGCTAGCAACAGCAGTGCAGTATCAATGCCAATTCGAGTAGGCTCCTCTTCTCCTACCAAACAATCTACTTCGACGTACATGGCGGATGAGATACGACAGAGCTTGGAAGTGAAGCTACAAGCCAAGACGAATGCATTTGAAAAGAAGCTAGAATCCTTCCGAGGAGACCTATCCGCCGTGACTTCTGAGACTCGAGCTGCAGCCCATAAGATTGATACTTTGCAACAGCATGTTCGAGAACAGATTTCGGACGTGAAGAGAGCAGCGGATGCAAGCGTACGGACGGTGGAGAGAATGGCGGCAACACCTCCGCCTCCTCCTATTTCAGACGCAGAGTTAAACGAGCTGAGGAATGGATTGAGTGCTAATCAGTGTAGTATCCAACGTCTTGAGAGACAGAGTGGGCAGCTCGTGGCATGGAAAGCTGGTGTCGAAGAAGACATGGATGACTTACGCGTTAAAGTGAAGACATTTGTGTCGGCTGTTCCACGCATTCGACAGCTCGAGGCGGAGATGGGAGACCTATCGGAGACGGTGGAACGCCAAGCTGACATGAATGGAGCATTGGACAAGCTAGACAAAAAGACGACGATGCTACAGAGGCAGCAGGAAGGATTTGTCGATATGAAAGCAATCAAGACCTTGCTTCAAGTCCGCTTGACAAAGGATTTGAATGCTCTAGAGGAACGACTAGAGGAGCAGATGAACGAATTGAAGACTCAAGTTACTGCATCAATGAGTGCCAAGGCAGCGTCCTCTTCCAAAAGTGACATGAAAGAAGAGATCATGGAAGAAGTGAAAGCGCTAATCGCTTCTACGTTAAAACGGTCGGATCTGACGCCATTGCAGCATGAACAAGCTACTTTGAAGGAAGATATGAGTCAATTGCACGCCACTGTCGAGCGTCATGGTCGAAAGGTCCAAGATGCAAGAGATTACACGCTTCAAGCACATGAAGAAGTGTCTGAGCTGCGAAATAATATGAAGAACCTACAAAACGAGCAGTCCAAGTCCACCATTCAGCTCCAAAAGGAGCTGAATGCTCTGACATCTAATGTCAAGGAGCAAGAGAGTCGGACTGAAGAGCTTGTGATTCAAGCTACTAGCGCGGCAAAAGAAGCGGAAGGTGCTGCGAACAAACTGCAGCAAGAGATGACGGCTGTACACACACAGCTACACGAATTGTCTTCCGCACCAGCTGCGAACGAAAGCAGTGATGATACGTCGGACAGACTAAAGGCACAATTGGATAAGCTTGTCGCCCAGCTGGAAGCGATGGAGCACTCCAAGCAGGAGTTGGCAAGTCAATACGCTAAGAAAGAAGCAAGACTCCAACTGCAGCTGCACGAACTCCGTGACAAGTATGAAGACCAGGAGAACCAGAGAATGAAGCAGCAGGTAGACCTGACAAATCGTATTCGGGACGAAAGCAACCAGCTAGGTAAAGTACAGGGGAAGGCAGCGATTCTCGAGACTTCGCTTAAGCGCGAGCGTGACGCCCTGTCGTTCCAATATGAAGAGAGCAGAGCTATGAAAGAAGAGTTGCGTTCGCTACGTCTCAAGGCACGTAAAGCTCAACAGGAAGCGACTGCTTCCATCACTTCATTAGCATCTGAATTATCCGACAAGCAGGCCGAGTCCACATCGTTGAGTTTGAAACTATCTCAAAGACAGAAGGAGGTGGCGACGTTGCTGGAAAGCAGTAAGGTCGACTTACTCGCTTTAAACCAGAGCAAACGCGCAAAGGAGTTGGAGGTACAATTGGTCGAGATGAAGCTGACATATGCTCAAGAAGCGCTTCAGACGGCTGCGAATGAGAACGCAGGTGCAAAGGAAGAGAAAGATGCGAAGGAGCAAGTGGAAAAGATGCTCCAGACAACTCAACAAGACTTGGCCATTGCACGAGAGCAACTGCTGGATAGTTCGGAACGGTTTGAAAAGGCACAGGAAGAGCAAAAGATCTTGCTAAATGAGACTGTTAGGAGTCTTTCTCAATCGTATGAAGAGCATATCCAGTCGCTGTCGAGTGAAATTGAGGAAAAGAGCAAGGAATTGGTAACACTCCAGTCGTCTTTGGTGGATAAAGCTCAGCTAGAGGAGGTAGAGAGAGAAATCTTTTCTTTGCAAGAGCAGAACAAGCGCCTGTTGACGGACATGACCAACCTCCAGAGTCAATTAGAGGAAAGTAGTGAGTATGAACAACTGATGTACGACGCCAAGACAGAGGTGGAGAAGAGACTGATGGAGCTAGAAGAAGCTCGACAGGTGATATCTATCACACGTTACAATGTGCATGAATTAGAGGAAGAAGCAACGGCTTTGCGCTTTGAGCATGAACAGCAAGTGTCGACGCTACAGAACGAAATTTCGGAAGCACGTGCAAAGATGAATGCCATTGCAGCGCAGTTGGCGGATCTGGAAGCGACCAAATCGAAACTGGAAGCAGAAGTGAAAGAGCTGGAGAGTAAGGTTAAGGAGGGTGAAGACAGTCGTGAAGCGTATGCACAAGAGACAAGTGCGATGCAGGAACAGCTTTCGACGTTGGAAGGACAGCTAGAGGACATTCAATCACAATTGAAAGTGAAGGAACAAGAGCTGGCGGATGCACGCTGTTTAGACGATAAACATCGTCAGCAGCTACTTCATATCCGATCGGCACAGCAGGAGATGGAAGTTAAGTACCAGCATGAAGTTCAGACGCTGAATGAACGTTTGCTGCAGGAAACGCAGACGTCGAGTCATCGCGAGGAGGAAGTGAGTGCCATGCAAGAGCAGCTTGAGTCCATTCGTAGTGAAGTAAACGAGAAGGATGAAGCGCATACCTCTTTCTTACAGGAACTGTCGAACGCAAAGGAGGCGTTGCAAGTATCACACGCGAAAGAAACAGCACTACGGACGCTTTTGACGACACTAACGACTGAAGTAAGTGGTGTGGAAGAAGACACAGATGAAAGTCGAGTGGAAGCTGTTCGTGCGTCACATATCAAAGTCCTTACGGATCTCAAGGTTGCTCAAGCAAAGCACGAGGACGCTATTTCTCAAGTCAGAGCGGATGCAACCAAGATCGAACGTTTGAACGAGCGCGTTGCAACGTACGAAATGCATTCACAAGACCTGGAACAGTTTGTAGGCAAGCTGAAAACACAGCTAAAGGATATGACCATGTCCTCCACGGCATCTTCTCAGCAGCTAAAGGAAGAGATCTGTCGCTTGCAAGACGCTAAGGAGAATCTAGAAGACCAGGTGAAAAAGATATCCAAGCAACTGCAGACAGAAGAGGACGCTTTGAAAGGTACAATCAGCGCTAAGGAAGCGCAGATTAAAGAGCTTACGGACGCGAATGATGCTTTGGAAGCTCGGATCTTTGAAGTCCAGAACAGCTTAGAGTGCCTTGAGAACAAACGGACAAAGGAGCTAGATCGTATGGCACTTCACATTGACACTGTCGAGACACACGCAGAGGACCTGGAGCTCCGAATGCGTGAGCATGCACCTGAAATGACTCAACAGGAGTTGATGGCGGCTCGACAGGAAGGACTGTTGGTGTCGAATGAAGTGCAGAACCTGCTCTTACAATTGACACGAGCGTGTGGTGTGGAGGAATGGAGCGCCCTTCGTGCTCAGATTTACGGCAAGGAAGAGCAGATGGATGAGTTGCTTGCCGAAGCAGAAAAGGAGCGAGAGGAATGGATATCAGCCGAAGAGCAAGTGCTTACTAGTATCGAGTTTCTACATGCGCTTAAGGCCTGTGTGGGGAAAGGCAGGAATAATCGGACTAGTCGACTGGAAGACTGGTACAGGAACTCTGCACCGCTGATCATATCGAGACTTACTAAGCTCCAGCAGCGTATGTATGACGCTGTGACTTTTACTATCGATGACATGGCGTCCGAGACAGCGTCTAGTGAGCCAGAAGCAGTCGAGAAACAAGAGACTCCAACATATGAAGGTGAGAGATTTGAAGATAGCGAAGACTTGATTCAGGACTGTGAAAGAGGTTTGGGACAGAGGACTAATGACGATGATGATGTACAGAATGAAGCCGAGATGCCGAAGGGCGAGAAAACGGGAGATGAAAACCTTTATGTATCTTCTAGTATCAGTAAAAAAGAGCAAGATGAATATTTGAAACAAGATGAAGGTGTTGATGAGTCCAACTATCATGCTGAGCAACTACGCTCAGTAGAAGCAATCGAGTATGAATTTAAAGGCCCATGCGTACAGCAGGAAGCCGTGAGCAGTACTTCCTATCTTGCCAACTTTACAAAGGACAAACTTGTAGCGGATGTAAGAGATGGACATGTTGAACCGAAACTTAGTTTAAATGCTAGTACCCTATATCTTTTAAGCGAGGAGGAGGAAAACGATGGTGACAATCTTCTTCAATTCGTCGATGATGATTTTCATCAAGCCATATCCGTAGCATCCTCCGGGCATAGCGACATTGGTGACGAATTTGACGACACAAATCGACCCGAAGCTACTCATACTGGCGAAATTACACAACCATCATCCCAAGAAAGCATGCCGAGAGCAAATAAATCCTCTCGTCCCGAACTACCACAAACAGACTATCACCCATACGGATCTGCCTCCATCCCTCCTTCCCATAAGTCAGAACATCGCCTAAGCAAAATCATACCTACATCACACGATAGCCTGTATGAGCTGGATGACCAGTACCATAGCGAGCTAGACGTCGAGGATGAGGATGCCGCTTTGGATGCCATGTACGGCACGAGCGTCGGAGAAGTCGAGCGTCGGGAGCATGCGAGTGACGACGA
>JAADVB010000229.1:0-28973 GCA_023334545.1 Salisapilia sapeloensis | reverse complement strand
GCCAGGACGATTGTCGAGAGCATGTGAGGTGGAAGAAGCGTATATCTCGCAATGATTCGAAGAAGATGACGGCCATGACGAGCATGACGACAAGCATATCAGCTTTCATGACGTTCTCTACAAACTTTTTCCTGGAAGCTCGTGCCTGTTGATCATGCTTCTCCTTCTCCTTCGTTATGAAATCCTTTTGCTCTGCCTTCATCCGCTCCGCTTCTTCTTTGCGTTTCATAGCAAACTTTTCTGCTTGTACCTGCTGCTTAAAGCGGAACTTTTGCGCTAGACGTTGCTTCTTGTCCTGCTGCTTACTAGCATCTCGTCTCCGTCGTTCACGTACTTTTGCGACATCTCGGCGTCGTATTTCATCCATAAATGTCCGAAGCGACTGGTTTAACATCATCGTATTCGATCGATTCGAAAGGATCTCCCCTGCTTTCAAAATAGCGGCCTTGTGATCTGCTCCTAATGCCACGAGCTTTTGAGATAAAGACTCGACTGTCTCGCTCGTAGCGTCTCCGCTCACAGCGGCACAAACCTGCTGTCGACGAGTATCCTCTAGCATCAACTGGGCCTTTTCAACCTCTTCTAAGTGAGTTGCACCGAGCTCTTCTGCCTCATCTACGAGCCCTTCCAAGTCACCTCGCCAATGGTCACTTGTAGTTAACGTCAGCGCTTGAGAAGTCGCGTCTGTCGAAGCAGAGGAAAGGATGGAGCGTAGTTTATCACGCACTTGCTGCTCTTGCGCGAGACTTTCGAATGCTTTCATCATGGAGGATAGGTCGTCTTTTTGACTGTACTCACTGTCTGTCATAGGTGACGAAGTGCCAGTGTCGTTTAGAGGTGGGCGGAGAGAGTCTAGTAGACGCAGGTAGACATCTCTGTCTACTGCTTCATTCGATTGGATCTTAAGAAGCAACGCATCCGAGACCCTCGTGGATGTCTTACGGACTTTTAAAATGCATGACTTGAGCTTCTGCAGCTCATCAGCTATGGCATCTACCCAGAGACTGATCTGCATATACCTCTTTTCTTTCCATTCATGCGGCAACTCTGCATCCAACGTATGCATGTCTGCACCAACTGCTTCACCTTTAGTCTTCAAAAATTCAAGTTCATCTATCACTTGTACAAACGTCATTTCGTCCTCGTTTGCATGAGGAAGACCGGAGAGATGTAACGTTTTAGAGTCGAATTGAAGAAATGCAAGCTGCTGCCTGTACGATTGAGAGCCAGACATGAAACGTAGCTGCCTGAGTCGCAGGTCTGCTGTCTGCTTTAGCTCCATGGGTATGGTCGTAGCGGACCGCTTGGGTAGCTCACGAAGATACGAAGATAGTTTATTAGCGTCATGTTCCTGTAGTAGCTGCTTTGTCAAGCGATTTAATCGGTAGGAAGAATGAGAATAGCGCATGCAAAAGTATAGTAATGCCAGGACAACAGAGACGAGTAGAAAGACAGATAGAACGATCGCAAGCGCCATCTCTTGCTCGTCTGGTGATAGAAACCAGTCACTGTCATCCGTGTGGCTTCCTAAAGGGCCTTGATTATAGGTCGGAGGCTTTAAAGGAGGTGGTTGGATAAACGTTTGCTCTTCTATGCCCGGACTGCCTGTCGTGGCGTACACTTCATTAGCTAAAAACGCTTTGACATCCTGTGTATCGATCGCTATGCGATGGTCTTCTTCAGCACCTTCTATAGAGCCACTTAAAATATGTCGAGCTATGAAACCAATAGAGTTCGTACTTGCGAATGAAAAGTCTCGCACGCGAATCTCGACGTCGTGTGTGTCTACAGCCAACAAAGAGCCTTTAGTTATCAGACATGTATCTCGACACTTTTTAGATACATCTAGAGGTTCAATAAAGTCTACCTCTCATACTCTCTTCTTCCTCTGCATAAGTAGTCGATTGCATGAGCATGACGCCTAGCAAAAGCAGTACTCGTCGCCTCCTTTTTCTACCGTTTTTCATTGTCATGTTTATTTGTCTGCACTTTTCCATACATTTTCTCTGTTTTATACGTACAAAATACAAGGTCTAATTGAACCGCCACTCTGCTCTTCTATTGAAACTAGAGACATGTCTATTGAAGTTGAGAATGAAACCCCAAGATCGTCGTGTACTTGACAATTGTATTCACTTTCCAAAAGCAAGACAAGAAGATATGGCGACAGAAGTACGTGACGTTAGTCCAAATGATCCTCCGCTCTCCCCTTCCCAAGCTCGGACAAAACTCCAAGAGCACCCACGCCCCGATGCAGATGAAATGCACAAACGGAACGAACACATTCTCAACCCGATGAAAGCTTCGAATCTTAGTGCCTCCCTCGCTGCAGCCGCCAAAGATCTCGAGAAGCATCTCACGGCAGATCGGCTCGACCGACGTCTTCACTCGCGTCCAGACCGTGATTCACTTGAAAAGAACCACTATCTGAATGCTGGAGTCGCACCTCAGCTACAAGGTGTCCAGCGTCGACTGCAGCGCCGTCTCAGCGCAGACGAGGTGCAGCACCGACTCGGTAGGCGCCCGGATCAGCAGTTTTTGAAAGATCATGGCATCTCGCATGGGGAAGAGAGGGTCGCTGCGTCCCTCCAGAGCACGCAAGAACGATTGCAAAGACAGATGAACGCTGACAAAGTGCACCATGCGTTGGAGAGACGACCGTCTCTTGGAGATTTGAATGCGCAGGGTGTCATGGATGAGACGGATGCTCACTTGGCGCCAAGTCTCCAGGCACCTCGTCACCAATTGGAGCGCAACATGGCTGCGAATCAAGTGGAGAAAACGTTGAGGAAGCGACCGAGTGTGGGTGAATTGGAGGAAAGAGGAATCGTGGAGCACGGTGAAATCGGCGGCGAAGGAATGACACAGTTGGATCTGACCTCGCTCGCATTGAAAGCAACGCAGCGTATTGCTGCAGACAATTTGATTTCGGAAGAAGAGAAGCAAAAGCTCAAGGATCTGATTCTGAGCGACGATGAGAAAGTGGTGGGGGCACTTGAAGCGTACAAGTACGACGACAACTTGCACGAGTTACTGGACACCTTGTATCGTTTGGCCAAGATGGACAAGTGATCACCATACTTTCTTTTTTACTCCTTTCTTTCTGAAATCCACAACATGACATTGCTCTGTCCATTGGTGTTCTTGTATTTTGTGATGAAACTAGCAGGGTGCATAGGATATGGTAACCCAACCTAGTACCCTTCAACATGAGAGACGATACGCTGCTACATACCGCCGGTCAATTGTTCTAAGAATGCAAAAAGTAGCTTGAATTTCAAAAGAAAAAGCTCAAGAACTGATGAAAGTAATAGGATGCATCTTAATCTACATGAAACAGACGAGGCTTTGGACGCCACTGTCGCTCTCCCTTGTATAGAGGTCGGTAGATTCGAACTCGACTCCCATCAGCTTCGTTCCGTTCATCACCAACATGCAAGATGAATGTGTTTTGAGTCGTCAGAGTCGCCCATGCTTGCTGCTGCTTCTCAATCGTCTGAATCAGATGCTGCTTCCTACTTGCGTCATATCGAACGACCTTGGCACGTACGTACTCTTCCTTTCCCGTCGGTAAATACTCGATAATCGCACCAACCAAATGCTCTTCCTTCGGCATTGGTGGCAACCCGACACGTCGTTCTCGTTCCGGTGGAAACACCGGTACATGTAAATCAAGTGGTTGACTCTGCCATCGATTCGAGACGTTCAATTTGGCTTCGCGCAGTGCATCGCTAGATAATTTCTCATACGATTGCTTTATCTCCAAAGATCCTTGTGTCCATTTCTCCATCTCGTACAAGTACGGAGTGGACCTGAGGATAAAAGCATATGAATCCTTTTGGTTCTCGTCCTCATCATCCGTAAAGTCTTCCACGTCTTCACCAGACGCGTCGCTTAGAATCTCTTCCACCAAGTCTTCATCACTAATCCAGCGCTTGGCGCCAGGGACACGAGAGTTAGGTAAGTGCTTCTCACAGTAGACACCTAGCGGCTTGTCTTCCTTTCCGATCATCAGTCCTGCGTCAGCTGCACAGCGTGGATGCATGCCGACGTTACAGCCTTCCGTCTCACAAATCACGGACGCGCCTCCACGTTTCCGACAGATACTACATAGGTATCGGAATCGGCTATTCTCAATGTCGTCAAAGCCGTCAACTGGCTCCATCGTCGGAACGTCTCGCATGAAGAGCTCTGGGATGCTAAGTGCACAGAGGACGTGTGTCCATCGCTGATCGTCCTGTAGCACGACATTTCGTCCTTTGGAGAGTGGTTTCAACGCACCACCGAACTGCATACAGACAGAACACATGAGTGGACGACCGAAGAGACAGGATGGACACCACCACGGTCCATCCTTTTCTTCTCGTAGTACAATACCAAAACATTCTTCATGGACACGAGCGTCGCAAGCATCATTTCCACATGCAACTACTTTTCCACTAGACCACAGACCTTCACAAATACAACAATTCTCTTTCGGTGTAAAGTGAGGGATGGTACAGTTATCTACGTAGTCTCGCAGAGATCGTAAGAGAGACGGATCGGCCTTGTCGAGGTCAAAACCGCAGGCGAGACGGATGTGGCGCATGCCTGGATGGCGTTCCACTGGGCGCATGAGGTCATACAGCTCTTGCTCCTTTGCTTTTGTCAGTTTGGAGCAAGTCGAGAGTGCTGGCGAGTCGATTAAAGAGGACTTAGCAGAGGACGATTGTATCAGGCGAAGGAGACGTGGGAGGTCCGTGGGAGATAAAAGTGCGATATCGTTCGCGAGCTGGCGACGGTCGTCCCATGATATTGATGAAGACACTTCGTGAAGAGGGTCTTGGGCGTACTTATTAGCTGGCGGGTGCCAGGTCGCGGAGGCCCAGGAAGCGGTCGTCATTTTTTTTGTCGTGTGTTTTATAAAATGCCCTGCTGTAGCTCGAGTGTAGCGTGAGTATAGGTAGGAAGGAGGTTCGGCTAAGTAGTTCAAGGAATGCCAGACCGATGTGGGCGATACGAATAGTTTACGAGGTGAATAGTAATAAGCTGGATAAGGTAGTAGATGGGTGCAGCGTAGTATTTGTGTGCTTTCTTCTACCGTTTATTAAAGCTGCTTAGATCTATGACTCAGACGGTATGGATACGAGATTTATAGGTTTAACAAGAGTTGAGGCTGTGTAGCTCCTGCCTTTATCTAGACTAGAATGGGCTGTTACTTGTGCTGGGGTCGACCTAGTGTGAATAGTAGCTTTGCAGACAAAGATTAGTAGGAATACATTTTCGTCAACCTACTTGTCGAAGATGCTGCTGACTACATTCTCTGCGAAGCAACTTTGTCAGTCGACACCTGTCAATGAAGCATTGAATTAAGCCACATGAAACCCTTTATGCATTGAGATTTGAAAAACGCAATGCTTCCAACTTTTACGTCTAGTACTCATGCTACTATCCACTCCCCTCTGCCATCACAGATTCACTGTCAACCATCAGTGCAGAGACTGTCAATTCGAGTGGATATCTCACTGGATATCTCGAATGCATTCCAGTCCAGTGTAGCAAGTTCAACCTCATCTCACATAGCCAAACCATGCACGTACAAATGTCAAACGCTGCTACCAGTGCATTGGTATCTCTTCATGTGCTTTCTCCGCTACCCTTGCAAATGTGCACAGGCACAACTTCACAACCGATGCGACTTTTCCACCAATCCTGTTGTTCATTGTCACATTTTACTCCAATCCCTGTCGCTCTCGTAGCGTTGCAAATGCCTATCAAGTCCTGTTTCTCGACAGATAACAATAAGCAGGCGAGGACGGCCATCAAGCTTCAGTTCCAATCAACTCGTGCTGCGTTCACGTCCGAAATCTTGTCATCATGCCGGACACCGATGAGCTGGCTAATATGGTCGACCAATCCACTCTGGATGACAAAGTCTCGCTTGAAGACTTTGCGCTCATTCGAGTGATCGGAAAAGGGTCCTTCGGGAAGGTCACACTCGTGCGGAAGAAAACAAACTCCAAGATCTTTGCCATGAAAATACTCACAAAGTCCCAACTGCTCAAGCGAAAGCAGGTGGAACACACCAAGACAGAGCGCCGAGTGCTTGGCGTCGCAAGTCACCCGTTCATCGTCGGACTCCACTACGCTTTCCAGACACCAAAGAAACTATACTTTGTCCTGGACTATTGTCCCGGCGGTGAACTCTTCTTTCACCTCTCGCGACTAGGCAAATTTGATGAACCGCTCACACGCTTCTACGCTGCGGAACTCGTGTTAGCGCTCGAACACTTGCACTCGCTTGGCGTCGTCTATCGAGACTTGAAGCCGGAAAACATTTTACTCGACGAATTGGGGCATGTCAAGCTAGCAGACTTTGGACTGGCCAAGGACGAAGTGACAGAGGTCGACAGTGGCGCGACATCTCTATGTGGGACGCCAGAGTACTTGGCACCAGAGATTTTAGCTAGAAAGAACTACGGCACGAGCGTCGACTGGTGGGGCATGGGCATGGTTTTGTACGAGATGCTTACTGGACTCCCTCCATGGTACACTCGCAATCGACAGGAGCTCTTTGTGAAGATTCGGGAAGCTCCGTTGGAGATTCCGTCCTACCTCAGCTCCGAAGCTGCGTCGCTCATCACTGGACTGTTGCATCGAGATCCTGTCCAACGACTGGGTAGTACCCACGGAGCGGCAGACGTGAAGAAGCATCCGTTCTTTCGTCACGTAGACTGGGACGGTCTCTTGTGGTCTGAACCACCATTCAAACCGTCGGATCCGCAGTCGAAAGAAAATGGAGATACGTCGAATTTTGAAAAAGAGTTTACGGAAATGCCAGTGAACGGGACACCTGCAAGCAAAAGCATTGGAAGTAGTGCGAGTGGGATGCCGAAAAGTATGTTCACTGGCTTTACGTATGAAGCTCCAGCAGTCTCATTCGGATCGAATACGTCCCAGTCGAATCGAGAGACGGCCACCACACCATATATTTAGCTTTCTTTTCTTCTTTTGCCCTGAAATGCAATCTGTTTTACACTTGTACGTACTCAATAATGGATATCTTTGCGAAGGTGAAAAGCTAGGATAGATCCTAGTAGATGTAGAGAATAATATGAAGCAGGTATATAGTTGGTATCTTTTGATACAAGTAGATAGCGGATACCAAGGACGTGCATGCGACTGCTCTGGATCCCGCAGTTGATGTGCCAATTAAGATCGTAAGCGTGCAATCGAACGACTTCGATCGTAGAGTTGAGTTCAAAGATTTGAGAGAGGCTGCGAAACGCTGAATCACTGCTGCTTATCGTTACACCATAGCATTAGATTTAAATGCTGAAGTGCGATATACGAACATACTTTCATGACACAGCGTACGCGGCGATATGCTACTTGTAAGGCAAGGTAGCGAAGCATTGTGCATGTAAATGAATTGATCTGATTCGCTTCGTATTGGTTGTGTCTTGTTAGGAAATCTTCACTTCAAGCGCAGAAACGATCTACATCAGATACGTTGTTGGTTTGTTTCCGAGTGGGTGGTAGATAACGAATAGAGACCGAGTCTGAGAATGCTGCAAGTTAGTCAGTACCTCTGGCTTGGTTCTAGCACTGTTTTGTAATCCTTTCATACTACCCTAGATTTCAGTCGAATACTGCACCTTGAATCGCACTGCTAGGCAGCTTTGCATCGACCTTGTTGGCCTTGTCTTTGATCTTGAGCTAAAAAGAGGATGCCTCGAATGTATTGTTGATAGTGCTTGCTTGGAAAGGATCTTGTTCAGAAATCTGTTCTTTGTTATATCGATCTATCCGCACTGTCGTGATGCACATCAGAGGGATATCAAGTATCAGCAATCACTAAAGGAATATGTCTGTTTTCATTCAACAAGTGATGTCCAGTTCTACTTTACGATAGGAATGGGTTGTGGGGGAATAATTGTAATAGCTCAAAATAGTACCCAGCTCCTAGTAGGAGACGATAGGATCATCTAGAAAGACTGTGGAAACCCACATGATGTCCGAGCCATCGGCTATAGCCCAAGTTTCCACTAAGTTTGGGCATGTAGTTATCTTCATACTGTTCCCCACGTGTTCCATCGATTCGGATCTTGTTCCGACCTGTTGCTCTAATGCCATTTGAAGTTGCGTAGATGATCGGCAATCTTATCCTTCATGGAATAAACCCAGCTTTCCGCAAATGTGACGCATTTTGATTTGTCGCGAGCGTATCTTTAGTGTAAGAATCAGGCTGTATACCAGCAAAAGCGTACACTCTTTAATTATTACACACTGCAGCAATAAAGCATACAGTGACGAGCTATATATATTGATACTAGTAGCACGTAGATACATAAGCAAGTGTTAAAATTTGAAAAAAAGTTATGCCGATTACAAATTTTTGCGCTAGCTTGATCTTCAGAGCAATATTAAGGTACTAGCAACATCACAATAGTGAGCGTTATCCTGTTTCATATCGTTCAGATTTGGGCTTGGAAATGCAAACAGAATACTGGGTCTCGCCATTTGCACACTGAATATCGTGTACGGAATGTGTGACAGATAAGATCGACACGCTCATAGTTTCATCGTCAACTCCATTTCGATGCTTGAATAGATCTTCGAGCGGCACTGTTGCTTCAATGAAACTTCAACAAAGCGAGGAAGTCTGAAGTAGGCAAGGATGCATATGATAACCCTTACGTATCACCTTCACTCCTACCTCTTGCCGAGTAAATCCAATACAAACTAGTTTAAGTGCTTGAAATAAGGCTACTTTGAAGCATGCATTCGGTATGAAATTCAGCATAGTCCTAGCTCTACTCAATCAATGCTATCATACTAATGTATACTTTGGTGGGAAAGTTTGTATATTAAGAAAATGCTACATCAGCATGATCGTCTGCTCCTCCCAGAGTTTGGTTGCATGCAAGAGGTGCAAGGTGCAAGTGCAATGTTCGACATAAAGAAAATATTTGTGTATTCATTCTGCTCACAGCCTCAAGCACAAGAGATATTTTTGCATGTAGAGTAGATATGATCGCCCAGAGGTCATACATGTATTCTTCGCCCAACTGTAGCATCAACTCACACTTGCAATCTTTCTTAAACGTATATAACAGCGCAGTCTAAATTGATCCCTTGGTGTGCCTTGAAAGCGGTCATCAAGTCTTTGGCTTTTGGATTCGCTAAACCAGAGACTCCATGCGCATGTAGCTCTTGGCACAATTCCAGAGCCAATTTACTAGCGTCATCAGCGCCAATAGCAGTATCGTCCGTGTCCATACACAGTACCTGTAGTGGATGCTTCTTGGCGTGCAACCTCAGCTTCCTCTTCCATTGCAAGTCTACTAAATGGTTTATAAATGATCGCAAAGTCATCCAACAGATCGACATACCTTGGAGAACAGCGATATAAGCATTTTTATCAAAGCAGATGGCAACATCCAGCTCTTTTAATTCTCGATATCGCTGATCCTGCCATCGCTCTGGACGGTCTTTCACGGCAGCATTGCGTTCGAGCATTTCAAAAACACCACATCGCTTAAATGTTTCTTCATCACTCTTATGCAACTGTTTTGCCATGAACGAATAGCTGGACGAGAATGGAAATGAGAGTGGTCTCGCGCCAGGTCGACATGGGTAGCAGACTCGATGATTGCATCCAAAGGACCGAACACAAAGGCCATGATCTTGGAGTAGCGCGTGTGCTGCCATACTGCGGTTGACATTGTTCACGCAGACCATGGCAAAGCACGGTGTTTGTCGAGTATGGCATTTCTTTCTTGATAACAACGGCATCCTTTTGGCTTGTGTGGTGTGGGAAAGAGTGATAGTGACGTGCACACTACATGAATTTGCTGGCTGAATTTTGCACTTACTAAAAGCATAGCCTGGTGTCTTTGTCTCACGCATCAATTGCTCGTGAGAGAGACTTGGGTATGCGTAAAGGAATTCTTTGAAGATAAACGGTACCCATAAAACGAGTGCTCGAGTAGAAGGATTTATGCAAAAAGAAACAATGTCGAATTGATTTAAACACGGTTATGGAGATGAAAGTAGAGTTGGTTAATGCCTTGTCAACATATCGCCTTGCGTTTGCATCTATCGAGATGGTCGATGATAAAGTGTTGTCTGCGGTGTTTTCCCATCCTGTAGGTTCAATTTTACGATTTAGTTTGAATGGAATGCATGTTGCGCTAGTGGACGAAAGATGTTTTCGTTCGAGCTACTGGGGCAACCTTAGAATGAGGTACACGGATAAACTTCCGACTTGGTGCCTTATAAAGCTAGGAAACCGAAGCATTATCTGTCCTGCACAAAAGAATTCTTGTTAGCATCTATCATACTGTGCACCGAAATGAACACCAGGATTTTTTGCATCATGATCTTCTGCAGATGGCATCAAGTAAATTCTATGGCTACCTCCTGCCTGATCTGCTCGAAATTGAAGCGAAAAATTCTATCGGCGTACATTAGCTGAACCCGACCCTTCTGGAAGGTAGAGGTTCTTGACGCGGGCTTCAAGGCTTGCATAAAGGATGAGATTTCGAAGACTATCACTCCCATGCGTTACTAGAAACCAGGTCCTTGTAGATTAATTTGCAGTCTAGCTTATAGCTTGCAAATGTACATCGCCTCCAGAGGTTCAGCAAAGACAAAAGGAAGAGCAGTGGTGGCGAAAGACGATTGCAGTGGCTTCATATCAATTCACTACTATTTATAGATGAGTAAAGCTAAATGTTGTTGCTATTTATCGAAACCTCATTCCCAACCTTCCACAGCACGTAGCATGAATGCCAATGCAAGCATATCGTGGGAGAATTACACCAGGCAACATATACAATATCATGTGCAACAGTCATTCCCACTAGAATGGCGTAGCAACGATAGGTTGTCGAGGTGAAAATCATATCCATCCATCACTAAACGACTTGAGCCTGCTTCTTGTACAGCAAAGATTGCTCATTCAGACCTCATTACCTACTTCTCCAACTTCACGAGTTATCTTCGGCGAATGCACCAGCCGCGTAAAGTTTCGACGTCGTGTAGTATCTCCACTGACGTCCTACATCAGCGTCGATACAAAGTGCTTACACAATGTACAAGCATTTTAATATTTTTAGGCCACTATCTTTCCTACGATGCAACTTTGCAGATTACTTGTATCATGATGGGGTAGTCTATCTACATGGACGAGCTGGATTGCAGCGCTTAATTGAGCTGATACATGAACCTCCTACACGCATTGGCACGAGGAACGTTAAATCTAATCACTAGACAGTACTCCTTGTGAGCATTTGCATTGCTATGAAAGGTATGCACACGCCAGTATGCCCCGCATGGCTATATAGTATCTGTACGAGAAACTCTACGAGCATAGATTCATGCTCATACGTATCCTCGTCCCGCCTACATGACCACTCACGACGTCATGACAACACTCTATCTATCCTGCAGCATCATTTTTGATTAACAAGTGACATGCACAAGAAGTCTGTTTATATTCATTTACGACCACATAAGCAATACCCACTATAGTTTCTCGTCCTACTCTCGTATCTCATGAAGCAAATCAAAGGTCCCGATGGCTACTTCTGTCGCTTATATGCAGACTGCCGGTCCGAAGTCACTTTGATGCATTGTCGTCATGTTCAAGTACCGCTCGAGGAAGATGCCAATACCAGGCGAAATCTCTTTAGTCTCGCTCGAGTCCGAGTCGATGGAAGCCGTGACGATGCGCACCGCAGGATACCGGTTGCAAATGGCCGAAATACTGGCGTGGCTGGATACGAGGCACACAAAGAAGATGGACGTCTCTGTGGCACCAAAGTCCAGCAACGTCTGGATGGTCGTGCAGATGCTGTCTGAGTTGGCGGTTGTGGCTTCCAGTAGGAAGATGCTGGTAAGCTGGAGGTTATGCGGGACACAGGCACATTTAACGAATGATGCTGGCATGCCATTCTGATCAGACTTTTCCTTGATAGTGATGGATCCAGCGGTACTCTCTGGTTGGACCGCTCGGAAGACGTCCAGTAGCAGCAGTCCAGCTTCATTGATCCCGACGCCGACAGTGGCATGCCGCGGTTGTAGTCCTTTCCACGCACACCCGGCTGGTGTCAACACATTCACGGCATCTGTGGGTGCGAGCACGAGCGCTTGTTCCAATAGCATACGAAAGAGGCGGTTGGTGGTAAGTCGGTACTCGGCACTGGATGTGTGCTTGGATCGTAATTTCGTCAGCAGCAAATTCAGCGCAGGAGATTTGACTTCCGACACGACTGGGTAGATGTGTTGGTCTTTCATCTCTTCTGGCGTAATGTAGATTCGTCTCTTTGGGTGCCGAGCATTTGCATATACGTCATCACGATGGGACCGCGAAAGGATTTCAACACGCTTCTTATTGATGTGACAGATCGCAGCACGCGTCACGCCATACTCCTTCGCGAGTGCAGACTGACGCTCTCCATTCTGGATGCGCAAGATGATGTTTCGCCGATCAGACTCCCGAAGGTATCTCGACGAACGCTGATTGCTGTTGTCGTCGGCAATGGTTGCAGGAGCAGATGCCTCGCTCGGAGGTGGTGTGAGGTTGGACGAGTGAACCGAGCAGTCTTCTGCGTTCAAGTCCACAATGACATTCCTCGCGGCGGACCGGGCCGCACGAAGTTGCTGGGAGGACCGAGTGGTAGGTCCACGGCGACTTGCAGTTGCCGTGTCGTGCACGGCGCTCGTATCTACTTTTGTAGTACCCATCAAATGGCAAAGTAATAATCGAGTAGCTTCGTTGGAAGGCTTTGGATGCTTGTATGAAGGTAGGTCGAAGCCGATGGCAGGCGAGTGGATCGAGGCCGAGGAAAAAGGCAGTGCGATGGCGAGATTTGAAACAGTTCGCTTTTGTGTTCTCCTGGGTTTGTACAGGTGGTTGGTCGTGCCTGTGATCCGTCGTTCGACACGATGCGTGTTCTATACACCCAAGTTCTTTTCGTTTCCTAGTTGTTTCTATATGTCAGATTAGCAACGCGTCGAGCTGAATAAAGAGGATATTTAGTTGATAGCGGAGGTTATAAAGAGCATCAAGTGATTGGAAGTAGTGGTTTTATTTTCATTTAAAAAAAGGAAGTGCGAGAGCAGGAAGCCATGCTGTTCGATTGACAGCACGAAATCATTATGTACTGTCTTACTATTCTGCCTCTAAACAGGACATACTTTTCGAGACATTTCGAACAAAAACGGGATGGCGTGATACGAGTGAGCTGATGGGAGCATTTCTATGCGAGGCAATCGAGCTAGTCATTTCTATCATGTACAGGTTTCTTGTTGATAAGCCAAGCTAGCATATCTCCAAAGGTGAAAAGGAGGGTATCCGCGACACTACCGAACGTTTCGACTGATCACTTTCGCCGTCATGTTTCATAGAGCAAGTTGCAGAAACTTTGTCCTAGAATATTCGATCTGTAGCCCGTGTGGGTGTAAAGAAACGAAGAAATCTGGAAACTTTGAGGTGATGGGCTACTGGTCGTCTATCTGCCCTTAAAATGCTGCTGGATTGCACGATAGTAAGACAAACACATGGACGAGGGAAAGAATTAGGAAACGAAAAGTGAAATAAATACTCTCTTTCGAATGACTAGAGCAAATCTAATCACCACGAGTGCGAATAGCATGCACACGTAGAGAATCAGCCTACGAAAGCAGTAAGTGCAGTTACAATAGCTCGTTGTATGTTGCAAATGCAATTTTGTCAGTACTTAGAGCTCCGTTGCTCAACCTTATCGCTTGCATCCACGACCACACTCTTTATCGATTTAGTCGACATACTCTCTCCTCATATCCTTTGTGCCCTTTATAAACCGCAAAGATTCCATCGAGTATGTCGATGTTGTATCAATCGAGTCTGATGCATCCTGATTTTTCAAGAAATTACATGACTTTTTTTAAACGTGTACTGCGTCTATGTTTCTACGTGATAAGAATCATCCATCTCATGGATATCAAGCTGTTTATAGAGGCAAAATCTGTGTATTTAAGTCATACGCAGCTATTCCCATTGGTCGATCTTTCATAGTAGCTTTCGATGTTCACCTCCACGGTTGTTGCAGATAGCACATCACGGCAATCGGCACGTTTGTCATGGAAACCAATCACTCTGACATCGAAGACTTTAAACGAGACGCTACTGCTCTTTACGTCTATCAACAGCAAGATACACTTCTTGTAAAGAACACACGAACAAAGTCACGTGTCCACTCTCCCACCCTGCTACAAAAGACGCGACCCCAACGCTGACCAAACAAAATGGACCATGTCCTCGTTTTATTCATGCTCGCTTCTTGACTAGGTCTCTACTTACTTGCGTTTACCCAAACGGTCGAGCTGCGTCATCATACTGTACGTCCGGGCGGCCAAGTCCCTCGTCTTGTCGATCACTTCACTATGGACAGAGTTGTGCGGCGCGCCCATGACGATACGTCCTTCTTGCGAGTCAATCTTGGCGTCCAGCTTGGTCTGTCGAATCATGTTCACGACCCACTGTTCTGTCGCCTGCTCGTTCTGCATCGCAAGCTTGTCGGCGAGCTGCTTCATGTCGACCGTCGTGTGGACGCGGCAGTAGAGCTCAAAGATCGCAAGTCGCGCAGCTTCCATAAACTCCCCCATGTTCTTCTCGTACAGGAAAAAGTCACTCACGAGCACGACTTCACACTCGCGCAGCTTCTCACGAGCAGTCTCAAAGTCAAACGAAACGAAGAGGCAATCAACAAAGTCTAGCACAGGGTCCTGATAGCTGTCCTTGTCCGCTCGGAGGATGCGGAGCAAGTCTTTCGTAAGCGCGCGACGACGCTTGTGAAGGATGACGCCGGCGCACAGGTAACGAAGTAGCCACGGCGCGTTGCTCTGGATGGCTTCGACGCAACGCGGCTGAAGCATAAAGTCGACGACCGCGTCTCGGCCTTCTTCGTGCCAGGCGAAGACGAAGAGCGACCAGTGCAAGAGCCACGTGCGTTGCTGGAGCTGCTCCACTGGTGTCATCATGTTCTATACGTCTAAGATTAGTTTCGATCTTTATCATGGAAAAGCAGGAGCATGTACGTTGTTGTCAATGACGTCGTTGATACGCGAGATGTCGGCGGACGCGTCTTCCCATCGGAAGATGAGGATCTCGGCCGCGAGTTTTCCCCACAAGGCGTTCAAGTATTGCTGCGACGAGTTCGGGATGAGCACGCCATAGTACGTGAGGTACGTAAGGCAGTCTTCGTAGTTGCCACACTCGTACTGGAGCTTGGCGTACTTGTACAGTCCGTCGAGAACTGCCGGTGTAATCTAGTATGTACATGTAAGCGACTACTAGTTGTAAGAATCGATAGAGACGTATGTACCCCTTCGTGCTGCTCAAGGTACTGGCCATTGAGCTGGTTATCGTTCTGCAATTGGACAATCTTCTCTTCGTTCTCAATGAGCTCGAGCATCGGTCGGCACTCGTTCTTGGCATGGCTGAGTGCATCGAGAATCGCGCCACGACGTTGCTCGAACTCTGCAGGAGCTTCAGTCGTGTTATGCAGCGTCTGGTAGATCTCGACCGCAAAATCGGCCATGTTGGTCGGCTTGAGGAGCGAGAGCTTGGCAGCCATCAGCTGTGCTTCGTCATACAATTCATTGCTCGAGAGGAAGTCGATGAGTGGGAACATGAAGTGGAGGTCCATGAATGGAGCCAACGTGTTGGTCAGGTCATACTTGGCATTCGGCTCAGCCGTTGTCATCGGGGTCTCGTCCGCCATCGTGACTTGGTGCTAGTGGAAGGATTGGCTCGTATGGCGTAATTTATTAACGTAATTTATCTTTTGGTTGGTATTTATTTCGGTAGCTTACGACATGGGTACGGCAGGGAATGTGGGTGTGTTTCTAGCTTGAAGGCCGGGAATTGATGTCTATGAGAAGGAAGGAGTGGAGTGGAGTAGAATGGAGTGGAGAGGGTACTCAAGTAGCTGTTGTGGTTGACATGTTAGCCATTATAATGACAAAATGTGTGAAGTTTCCAGACTGTGAAGGATAAGGAGTAGGAAGGAGTTGATACATCTATGATACGGTACTTATGCATTTGAAGGCTTTTATGAGCATGTACTTTCAGGAGTAGCATTGTACGCCTTCGATCATATAAACTTGTTCGACAGGATGCTAGGTCTAGTTCTATAATATCGTCGACGCATTCCAATCAACTTTAGTATGATCTAGACCCTCGTTCTTGTCGATCCTGTAGGCGATGTCGCGCAGCTTTGGCATCGTCTTGCATGGACTTTCATGCGTACTCTATAAGAACACTTGGCGTTGAAGAACCATGTCTTTCACAATGAAACACAGCGATCTTTCAATTCCTAAAGATAACCGCTCATCCTACGGTAGTCCCAAATCGAGGAGGAGCGTCCCAAGAGCACCGAGGAGCTGATTGCATCCATATGCCTTAGATCGGCTCTCTGCTCAAGTATCGTGTTCGCATGTTTGCATGAGTATCTTTTCCGCTAGGAAATCTCTCAGCTTCCCGGTTTCATGGCTTCAAGAGATGAAGAATGCGTTGCCCGAACAGTGCCTAAGGTCTCTACTGCTATCTTTCCATGCCATGTGAAGTTAATAAGGGGCTTCGATGTGGATATATGGATAGTCATTAGCGCTGTAGGTGCTAAAAATCCGACCATTTTACGGCATTGATGAGAGGTTTCCATTTATAGTCTTAATCCAACACGTTGAACTCCATGCATTAAATGTTTGGGTATTTGCTGCTATAAACATCACTGTCAGATATGCCTTTTGTGCTAGCGTGATTGCCATGAATGTATATATCAACGATGTTGCTGCTCGCATTCTTCGCAATACGCTTGACGTCGATCTATCGACCTTACAAGCGATTTTTATCCTACGAATATGATATTTCTTCTACTTTGGCATCTTCATTATAGTAGAAGCATATCTATCTCTTCAACGCTATGTGATATACTCAATTTTGCCTTGCTACCAGTACGACCGCCGAGCTTCAGACCTGGCTACTGAGTATTAATCGTTGTAAAGAAGTGCTGCATAAGCTCTCTTTCCTTTGCGACAAAGGCGAGAATTATATTGCCCCTGGACAACTCCAAACTTCTATGTCTGCTTCCAGTGATGATGATAATCTAGATTGAATCAATGTAGAAAATAAACCAAGAAATAGATGAGTACTAGTATCAGCTCTACTTTCAAGCGATAAAAAGTTGCTAGCAGTATTGAGTTTGAGGTCTAGAGCAGAATTACGACCTATATAGTTGATTCCTTGACTATTTCCTCTTTAAGGATTCTGCGATCATAAAAGAACGAAAAGAGCTGTAGATCGTACGAACTATCCATCTCGCCACGACACTGTCTAGGAGAATAGCATCTCGATTCTAATTTCCTTCATGCTTCTGATATGCGAAATGATTATGTTTCTTAGTACATTGCCATGGATATTCCCATGTTGATATCTCTATCACAACTAGCTATTGGTTTATAGCATCCGATGTCATTGATACACAATTGGCAATGGCTCAGTAACCTACGCAACACAATTGGAAACCTTCCATAGCACATTTCATGCGAATGCCATGACCGTCCGTATCAACAGTATTGAAAAGCATCTAATATGATTCGTAAAAGGTACTATTCTGTCGCTTCTGCATTTTAAAAGCTCTGCTGTCCATTAGGTATCTCTTTACTCTTCACCCAACTCTCTTCAACTGCTTCATGACCATCGAGGCAATTAATAATACTTGCTAAGAACTAGAGACCATATGAGTTCTACGAAAGCAATGACCAAAGCTTACATTTGTCGATGTAAAACACGATTTCACGTCGACAAGTTTGACTTTTATGTATATACTCAAACGTCTACCACTCTATGACTAGACTAGCCTTGCGCCCGACCCTAGTCCAAAATACCGCTCAGCAAAGTAGCCAATTCCTGGTCGGATTTGGTTCTGCTCATCGACTCGAGCATCCATTTGCACCGTTACCAAGTTCACGTCTGGATGGGCTTGATAAACGCGCTGAAGTCCTTGTTCGCTCGAAATGATGGTGATGTAATAAATGCGACTAGCTGCCACAGAACACCCGTGTACGAGGTAGTCGAGTGCAGCACATGCTCTTCTGCCTGTTGCACAGCTCGAGTCGAGCAAAAAGACTGCTTGGGATGGTAATAGAGGTGGATGTTGTGCGTGGATGTTCGTACCTCCTTGATGGTGTGGAGCAAGAATGATCGATCCTGTGGGTGCAGAAGGTAGTAGAGAAGCAAAGAGAGGAAGTATAATACTGGCATTGGCTTCCTCCATCGTCAAAGCACAGATCATTTGGTCAGCAAAGGAAGTCTCGCATCTTAGATCGTCGCCTGCTGGTGTCTTTAGCTCCAGTTCTCGAGACGGTAGGGTAGCAATTACGCTCTCAAGTAGGATTCGAACGACTCGATCGGCTGTCCGATGGTATGTATCGACGGGAGTACAGGCATCACGTAGAACAGGAAGAAGGTTTCGTAGTGCCTTGATCTCTTTCGAAATTTCCATGACCATCGGGGGTGAGGACTGGCTTCCAGAGTATGCTTGAGGGGTAGTTTCAGTAGTATTCGTATAGAAAGCAGTCTGCATGCCGCTAGTATCGTTCGTGTGGATATTCTCCGCGGACCTGTCTGAATCGTTCATTGACGATACATTCGCTGATGGTGTCTCAAATCGCTGCTTTTTCGTCTGCACGTTCCTTGTCCTGGCCATGACGGCATCTCGGATCTTGTACAAGTTGCAGATCGCAGCTCGGCTGACGTTGTACTCCTTCGCAAGCTTCACTTGTTTCTCTCCATCATTGATTCGAGTGATGATGTCCACTCGATCGTCGTCGCTCAAGTACCTCGATGCTCGCTGACGATTGCTCCCGGTCGAGTCATGGGGAGAGTCAGTTGCATAGGTTGAACCTCGATCTGCTTTTCGCTTTGTTAAACGAGCCATTGCAGAAGGTGAAGTCGTTTCCATCGGAGTGTCAGAGGCGAAGGAAGGTTGCTGAGGTTCACTTTGCCAATCCATTGGGTACGGGCGTGATCGCTCCGCCTCTGGTTGTACTTGTGACAACGGTGGGATCGATTGTGCATATTGAGCTGACGCAGGTATTTCCATATAGTAGGAAGTTGCGTTCTGACGCTGGTGACGCAGTAACTCGGTAAACTTTGGTAAACTCGAAGTCCCTTGTGACCCTTCCATTTCGTCCGCCATGACACGTTGAGGTTCACACAGACGTATGGTAGACGGAAAAGCTTGTTGAAGCGTTTTCGATGGTTCGTCTAGACTTTGCTGTGGTGGTAGCTTGACAGGGGTAGTCGAAGACGATATTGGGTAGGATTTTGGTGGGAGCCGATTGCCCAGCATGAAATCAAATGTAATGGGTATGGTTCACCAGAGAATTTTACGTCAGGTGGTCAGTGGCGAAAGCAACACCTGTAACGGCTACAAGGGAATGGCGAGAAGTATTTGTGTATCCGGCAAAGTCGATGATCGATGTCGAAAAAGTTGATGTGTCTCCGAAACGGCCAATTTAGAAGTGAGTAAGAGCTTACGTGCGTATTTCAAAGCGCGATAGCAGCAAGCCGACTGGGAGCGCACATGTGGTCGTCCAGGTCTTGCACAGGCAGCACCTTTTGATGATGTGTAGACTTATTGCACGCTAGTAATCACCTTGGCGAGTATTACCTGTTCACACAACCTTCGTCGTACGAAGAGTTAGCTGGCTTTGTGTACAGTCAGAATGAGTCGGGAAGCTATTCGGTTGGTTACGAATGGTAAGTTGGCGTGTGAAAATCCGGAGGATGGTAGCGCAGGGGCAGAATGAACTGAATAAGTTCGGTCCAGAGGCCATCTGTCACGGTGTTTGTCAAGTACATACATCTGCATAGGGTCGTTAATTCGCTGCTGCGCTGAGACCTGTCGTAATATCACATCTTATTCACCATCTTAGTGACATCACGTATCCATCAAGGGTTTCAGAACCCGATGGATATGCAGGAGCTCCATAGTGGTGGAGTTTGTAGAAAGGCTGAGACGCCATGATGCACCGAGTGAATCCTATCAGCTGTAGACATCTGGATGCGTTCACGTTGGCAACCGAACGAGCATTGGTATGGCCTGGCCAGCTAAATTTCTGTCTGACCTCCTGCTGGAGGCTTTTCACAGGCGTCTACTATGCCCCATCGTCTCTGTCACCATTGAAGACGAGGAAGCAAATTACAGAGATGCGAGCAGCTCTTGACGGGAATGATAGGGGTTGTGCTACTTCAAAAATCATTTCTGGTCGACTCTATTTGTATGTAAACTCTTCTGTAGTGCTATCGTGTATGTGTGTCATCCTCGACCTCTGTATCGTCTTCCCTCGATACTCGTTCACGTGCCATTGTCAATCTATCCATGTTGCTACCACACTCTCTATTAATACATGTTAACAAAGTGCGGATAGTTCATTTCTTCGCTGATATGCATTCCACTTCCCATCGATCTTCACCGCCGCCTTGGTCTATACATTCGAAGTGAAGTCTAAACAGATCTGTTTCGAACCTTCCGTTCACTGACGTTTCTATCGTGGGGACAACCAGCCTCGGAGTCAGCCCTCTGGACGCATCAGCAGCCATCGACTAGCGTCATCGGAGCCACATCTACAATTGATCAGATGACCCGCTTGCCTCGTAACTCATCATATAGCACGAAAGCACAAGTCTACGAAAGAGATCGAAAGCAGTAGCAGAAAGACGTAAAAGTATCTTCCGATTGCGTGTTTCATGTTTCCCAACTGACGTCTCTGCAACTACAATCTGGCGCGAGGGCTCTGCAGCAGATCAGCAAACGGCTGGAGCTTCATCGCAAGTTTCAAGTTGCCTTCCAAACGCAACTTCTTCGCCCACATGGCCTAGAGCAAAAGAACGTTAGGTCCTATCGAGCATCTCATTCGATCGAACGTACCTGTTGCAGTCGAATCTTGCCAGACGCAAGATCCAAGAAATCTTGCTCATCAATGTAGATACGAAGCTCGGGTGGGTACCGATCGTCCTTGCCTTTCACGACAGTCGCCTGGCCTTTCAGGAGAGCAATGGTCCACACTTCTTTGCTCACATGCCACTCCATCACGCCATTGATCTGTCGAGCCCACTGCTTTCGCTCCGTCTGCAGCGTCTGCCTCAGCTTGGTGAACACTGCGTCGCACTGCCTCGAGGAGGAGGTCGAGACGACGGATGGAGGTGATGCTATGTTGCGCATGATCGGTTCAAAAGATTCTTGCGTCGTCGTCGGATGCGTAACGCGACCAAAGTCGACAATGTCTTGCCAGTGCTCTGCCACAACTTCCGGTGTGAAGTTCGATGGGAACCGGACGCCTTGCGTTCGCTGCACTCGTAGCTTCCCAACCCATCCTCCACCCATCTATCTCCATACGTCACGATCTTCCTACTGTATGAATGCAAGGAGAAGACTACTTCAAAGAGCTCGCCGTTGGCTGGACAAGACGGATGGCAAAGGTAGACGACGATGGGGGACGTCAGCTCTGGTTTCAGCGCTTGGCACACGTCGGTGGGCATCACCGACTCGGTCAGTCGAGTGCCGGCAACGGGAGAGATGGCGTTTACATGGATGTTGTACTTGATCCCTACCAACTAGATGACTATCTTGCGACAGAATCAGATGTAGTCGAGGTACCTTCACGGTTCAGTGCAGTCGTGAAGCCGACGAGACCCATTTTCGCCGCTGCGTAATTGACTTGTCCAAAGTTTCCATAGAGCCCGGCACCGGAGACGCAGTTGAGGATGCGTCCGTACTTTTGCTCTCGCATGATCGGCCACACCGCTCGAGAAATGACAAAAGCTCCATAGAGACTGGATCGATAGACTTGGTCCCTATCGTTTCGCTCATACCGGATAGATTGTACGTCGATATAACAAGAGACTACCATGATTCCTTTGTCATCTTTCGGAAGGATCCGTCCCGGATGACCGTTGCATTCTATACCATTGTACCTCGAAAGGTCAGAAGAGCACGCTGTACATGTATCCTGCATAGACTCTACATTAATAAGGATATCGATGCGACGAAACTGTTTATACGCAGCCTCAACAGTCTTCTCTCCATCCTCAACGCTGTGGAAGTCGGCGACGGCACTACCTCCCTTCCCTTCGATCTCGCGTACGAGAGACTGGAGGAGCGTCTGATCCTTGTCATTGTCATTCACCACCACTCGCACGCCTCTGGAAGCAAGAGCGATGGACCAAGCACGACCCAACCCTCTCGCAGCACCTGTAATGATAGCCACAGGAGCTTGATCTCCATTTTCAAAAGTCAGTTGCATCGTACAGGAGGTAGAAAATAAGTGTCTGAAAATGTCATCGGATGTCTTGTCAACGTCATTCAAGTTGGTAAAACCACCGTCGGTATACAAATATAAAGTAAGTAGATGGACAAGATGGTAGAACGACCATTTGGACACAAATTGATGCAAAAACCGACAAGATGAGTGTCGAGCTTATTGCGTCGGTCTTTGGTCAAGGATGCAACTTGTATGAAGTAATTGGTGTATCCGCAACTGCTGATGAGAAGCAGATTACTCGTGCGTACAAGAAGCTAGCCTTGCGTTATGTACTGCCTTCCTCTTTATCCCATTTTTCCGACATGCTCATGTGATTAGAATAGCATCCTGATAAACAGCGTGGAGGTGACGATGCAAAAGCAGCCGCAACGACAAAGTTCCAGGCATTGAGTGCTATCCACTCTCTTCTCAGCAATGCTGAGTCTCGTAAATACTATGATGAAACGGGTGGCATCCTGAACTCAGATGCCGAGACGGGCGAGACACCAAGTTACGAGACGTGGAAAAATTACTTTGATACGTTGTTCCCAAAGGTGACACAGGAAGATATTGACAAGTTCGAGCAAGAGTACCGGTATTCTGAGGAAGAACGGTTGGATATCTTACGAGCGTATGAGACGGTCGATGGGAAGATGGAGGACATCCTAAACAGCGTCATGCTGTGCACTGACGCCGATGAAACTCGCTTTAAAGACATTATCCAGGAAGCTATTAAGAATGAAGAAGTACGTTCAGTTGTAGGATAGACTGTTGAACAAAGATGTAACGATTAAATGTAGGTGGAGGAAATACCAGAATGGACTAAGTATTTGAAAAAGAAGCCAAAGAAGATGACAAAGGCTCAGGAAAAGCGTAAGAGGGCAAAGGAGGAAAAAGAAGCACGTGAAGTGGAAGAGCTCAAGAAGGCTATTTTGGGCAGAAGTGATCTTGCTTTGACTACGTCTAGGTAGACGTCATGCTGTTATCAAATTCATATCGTCTCCTCATGTATATCTATCAGCAGTAACCGCGGCTACAAGAACGTCTTATCGGATTTGGAAGCAAAGTATACCAAACCAAGTCAGAAGCGAAAGAAAAAAAGGGTAGAAGAAGAGCCGAGTGAAGAGGCATTTGCTGCTGCGAGGGCACGTTTAGAAAAGAAACGAAAGAAGTAAAAGTCGTTCTCTATTTCCCATTTACATCATGTCTGGCGTACGGCTACATACTTTTGTTTCGGTTCAAAAAGTGCTTGTATCTCCTCTAATTCCAAACCTTTCGTCTCTGGCATTGCTCCAAACAAATAGACGAATCCGGCAAGAGCGATGACTGCATACAGCCAAAAGGCACCTGACGGTGACAGTTCTTGCACGACCGAGAGAAAAGTGAACGAGACGACAAGGTTAGTGATCCAGTTCACGGACGTTGCAGCGCTCAGTGCAAAGTTACGTGCGTGGAGAGGGTAGATCTCGGCGTTGACTGTCCAGGGCATGCATCCCATGCCACTGGCAAAGACAGCCAAGTAGACGAACAACGCAATGAGAATGAAGACGCCTGGGACTTTGCTGTCTGTTGGACAGTCATGGAAATGCCAATCGTTCGAGCTGCAGACGCCAAAGGTACCATCCATACTGCTACCACTAGCTGGTGCACACACGAAGTTGTCGCTACCACTATCCAAAGGCTGAGCGCATAGCCCACATTGGTCACTAGCAGCACAAGAGAAACATGACGAAATACGACTGCAATCGCCGACGCTAGTTACAGCGTCTGACGTGTGGTCTGCAATGTAGAAAGAAGCACCGAGAGACGTGAGCATGATGACAACGCCTGCAAGACTCCACAATGTGAGACTGCGTCGGCCAAGTCGATCAACAAGATAGATGCCTACAAAGGTGAAAATGAAGTTGCTAAAGGCGACTAGTGTGGATAGCCATATCGCTGTAGACGCATCGGCAAAGCCTGCTAGCTGGACGATCGTTGCGCCATAGTACATGACAGTATTGATGCCACAAGCCTGCTGCAAAGCTTGAAGAGAGCAGCCGAGCATGAGGGCTCGACGTACACTAGGTTCCTTCAATCCCTCTAGGATACTACCACGAGACTCTCGTTTGTGCTCCAGCACTTCGGACTCCATGTGTCGAAACTCGGACTCGATATCACTTGTGCCTCGAATTTGAGCCAAAGCATCTTGAGCAGCTCTCGTGTGAGACTTGCTGACGAGGTAGCGGGGGCTTTCAGGTAGAACTAAGAAACCTAGGAACTGCAATAGAGCTGGTATGGCTGCTGCTCCTAGCATGAACCTCCATCCATCATGGACTTCACTTAGAAAAGCATCCAAGAGAGATGCAAAGAATTGACCTCCGGTTAGGAATAGAGTGTTTACGGATACAAGAGTACCCCGGATATCGGGAGGCGAGACTTCGGCGATGTATAAAGGAACTAGCACTTGTGTTAGCATATATGTAGATGATATCGGATGATTTTGCGTACCAGTCATGGACGATGCACCGATGGCAAACCCAACGATCAGCCTACCAAACAGCAGGGCAGTAAAGTTGGCAGCGAATCCCATGAGGATTGATCCAAGTGTGAAGAGGAAGGAGGAAAGTAAAATGACGGGACGTCTGCCCAACAAGTGGTTTCCATAGCTACTAGCGATCGCACCAATGATGGCACCGAACACTGCCGCAGATACGACCGTTTCGCTTTGGACTGCAGACAGGTTGAACGAGTCTGGACTTCGCAACAGAACGAGCGCTCCCGAAATGACTCCCTACGTTTATTCGTTCGTCATCATATTTTTCCGTATGCACACAAGATAGATAGGTACAGTATCGTATCCGAAGAGAAATCCGCCTAGTGCAGAGCAAACAGTGAGGAGGTAAAGGTAGACGGGTGTCGAGCCATCCTTGCGTCGTGACGTCGGCTGGAGTGGTAGTTCCTCCCCTTTGTTCGAGAGACTGGACCGAGATCTCGGTAATATCATTGCTTGGCCATCCATGGCGTCTAGATCGTCTTCGCCTGCTGAAGTGCTATCTACAGTGTCCGCGTCCCACGAGTCCAATTTCGGATCTGCAATTAACGACATCATCTTCGAGCTCCTCGAGGCACTTGGACGATTGTTGCACGTACGTATCCAATCATCTATATTTCTCTACCAGATGAAACCAATCACTAGTAGGTACATTTCGTACACGCGACAGGCCAGGGCGAAAGCATGACGTGTTCAAAGAAATTATTGCTGCTTTTGTGTCTTGGACGAGGTGTCTTTCGGCATGGCTCGGCGGAGGATGGGTGTCAAGATGGCGTATAGTACGATCGTTACGACAGGGAAGATGGCGATCCAGACATAGATTGCATGCAAGAGGAGGAAGCGGAATTCAAGCAGCGTATTGACTGTGTCGTTTTGCAAGTCCTGAGCAAGATATGATTATCATTACGTTGATAATAGAGGAAGTGGTCATGCTAATACCTCTGTGAATTTCGAGACGGAGAAATCACTGCCGCCTCCATCGGATCCACCAAATGCCAGCTCGCCATAGTGGCTATTTATAGCAATATTTCGATTAGATCGATAGGATCTTCCATTGATACAAGGCTACGTACATGAAGACAGGAATCGATGCAATGTTCAAAGGCGTGCACAGGTAATTCGTGAGCATGGCAGCCACTGGATTGAGCCCAAAGAGGAAGATGGCCATGGTCACTGGCACAGTCGTCAGTCCTGGGATCGGAAAAATGCCTCCAGACACACCAAACGCCATGGCCAATGCCAAGCTACTCGGCGATGCTGCAGCAAAAGGTCATCAATACGACATTACTTCACATCCCACCAGCAATCTCTACCTCCAGACTTGAGTAGCTTCACCACAGGCTGCTTTACTTTTTCGTCAAAGAAGTCCATTTCGAATAGAAAGTCGGGTGATGCGATGATGTTTGAAATGTTTTTAACTAATTCCGAACATTTGACTATTATTTGTAAGTTTTAATCACTAGATGGTTGTCAATTGTTCGAGCAGAGCATAGCTGCACCACCATACGTCGATTGACTACGGGCCAAGAACCATCGATATTCTTCTTCTTTTTCTCCCATGAGCCTTCGACTAAGTACACGTCAAAGTATCTCTCGCAGTAGCGCCACCTCGAATGCGGATGGGGATGCTCCAGCCCTGCCGCTAGCCTCTCGCTGGCAAGTGTTTAAAGAGACTTTACGTGGGGAGCGTCCACTCGATCATGTCTCCCTCGTCCTACAAGCTTCTCTATGCACCAACATTCTCATCGTGGCTTCCATGACTGGTGTTGTGGTTGCAAGTGGCTCCCTCGCCTTGCTCTCGGCAGTCGTGGAAAACATGATCGACCTCGGTGTCCAGTTCCTACTCTGGTACGCTGGAACACGCAGTCGAGGCGACAGCGAAAAGGCTCGTCGTGACTATGCCAAGTACCCTGCCGGTACCTCTCGCTTCGAACCCGTAGCGATCATTATCGCCTCGAGCGTCATGGTCATCGTCGCCGGGTACTTCGTCCAAGAAGGTATCTCCGAGCTCGTCGACGGATTCTTGCATGGCGAAGCGGAAGCTCCGACCATTTCCACCGTCGCCCTCGTCATCGGTCTCACCGCAGTTGGTATGAAGATCGGATTGATCTTCTACACGCGTTGGGTGCTCACCTTCACATGGTCCGGTGCTGTCGATGCCATCCAGCAGGACAACCGGAATGACGTGATGAGTAACATCATTGCCTACGTCGCTTATATCGTCGCATCTTTTGAACCAGATGCATGGTTCGTGGATCCCTTGGGTGCTGTCCTCATCTTCCTCTTCATCATGTTTTCATGGGGTAAAATGGGCAAAGAACAAGTCAATCAGCTTGTCGGTGTGCGTGCAAGTGAAGACTTTATGAATGATGTTCGAGACTTGTGTAACAGCCATCACCATGCTCTATCGCTGGACATTCTAAGAGCGTATCACTTTGGATCCAAATACCTCGTGGAACTCGAAGTAGTCGTCCCGGGAGAGATGACGGTGAAGAAAGCACATGACATTGCGTTGCAATTGCAATTCAAAGTTGAGCAATTGGAAGATGTCGAGCGTGCGTTCGTGCATGTCGATTACCAGACGAGAGATTACGATGAACACGTGGTGTCGAGAGAGCAGGATGCTTTGCTCGTGTATGCCGGATTGGAGCATGGCACTCCTGCCAGTGTGTCCCAATCGTACTCGATGCTTGGACGACAGAGCTCTCATCCTTCCCTTCCGACGCTTGACGACAGCACTGTCGACGTAACCGAGGGTGCGACACTCAAGGACACTGCATATGAGAAAATGACGGATCAAGCTTAAGGAGCGTATCGCGAAATCGGTATGATCAAGGATACCGATTGACATTTGTCTGTACGGATGTGCCGTTGGAAGAAATGGTACATTGATTTCTACTAGTAAACTCAATATTACAACTGTGGCTTCATATCGAAACTATAATGTCCTCCATTCATGAACCTTAAGTCTTGCACATATTCTCGAAGCTTTGTTGTCATCGAGTAACTAGCATGACATTGACTGAATGGGTCCAACAGCTTCGTGAGGCTCAGCATATATGACAGACCAACCCGTCCATCGAATATCTTCTCGTCTTGAAGCACACCAGCACTTACGAGTATCAATGTGGAGCGAATGGGAACAGAAGGATGGAGGTTATGCCCAATCCTGTTGTCTAAATAGAGATTGTCATGCAAATACTTAATGCATCGACTGCGACTTAACACAATGAGGTGTATAGTTAAGGGAACCAGCCAACCGATAGATTAAGTCGAGTGCAGAAGGTACGAGATAAGTCGGTGATACCGGCATCAATTAATTTCAAGCGGACTCTTCTTGGTCTATAACACTGCAATTCTTGTCTGCGTTGTCATCGACTCAGGGACTAATATCTCTTTGGCTCAGGCTGTCAGCGTTTTGTAGCTTCGAGACACCGATATCTTCATTTTCTGAATCGCTACGTGATACGCAGTTTCCATTGTTATAAAGTTTGGTAAGCTGCCAGATTTGAAGTTCCATTGGTGACGGATGTACATATCAGCACTCAGCCGAATGCACGCAGTACAATGTGCTTAACAGTGATATGTAGATCAGTTCGGATCGTTTGCCAATACTGTGCTTCTTAGCTTTGCACACGCCAATGTGTTGAGCACCGAAGATGCCGCCACTATTTAGAGTAGCGAAGGCTCTGATCATGAGATTGGACCGAGCGATGGTGAGTATGGGGCCGAGATCAAAGAGCTTGCAAAAGTATAAAAATAGGGATAACGGGATGGCACGGTTGATAATAGAAAGCAGTGAAGAGCTTAGGCAGTGTATACGCTCGCACAGACTCAACTGCATGGATGGTAACCTGGACCACCAAGCTTCGATTATTATGCTCGTTAGCCAAACAGAGCTGACTGTCCTTTACGTCTGATGTGACGCACAAAAAAGCTTTCAAAAGTAGCTAGATCATACACAACACTCAACTACAAATAAAAGCTCTATGGAGAAAAGTATAGGTTTTGTTTCTGCTGCTCTCGTATTTCTGGTCAGAAGGGTTTCGAAACTGCCGTGGGAGCAGCTATCCCGCTCCGCGACCTGGTGTGGCGTGTATGGGAG
>JAADVB010000228.1:0-29158 GCA_023334545.1 Salisapilia sapeloensis | reverse complement strand
TGCTTCGAAACGGCGTGTAAAAGACAAGAGACACGAGACAAAGAAGAGGATAACCTGGTAATCAAAGAGCACCAGGACGTCTGTCACAACGTACTAGACTCGCCACAAACGATGTCTACCCACCTCCCTTAATCCGTTTAAACGCTGTGTCCTCATTTTCATCCAAGTTAGGTGGTACACATATGGTAGAAACATGGTACGAGGTACTCAGAGCAGCGCTAATCAAAAACATTCCATTCATTTCTCTCAAATGACACTAAGCATTAAAAAGATAGAGCTATCGGTGATATCTGCACTATGACTCAACGCGCATGGCAGTATTGGACAGCAATCGAGCCTTCGAGCACTCGGTGTACCTTGAACGGTCGTAAACATACTTTGATTTTTATAGAGATGAAGGAACGACTTGTAGACACTCTAGACTGGCCCACTAAACACTTTCGTGCATGCTCTATCCATAGGTGCCGATATTGGGATTTTGGAAAACGAGTATGGTCGTCGACTCAAGCTCGCTGTCTTGGGTTTTGCGCTCGAGGATGTTTTGTTGGCGGCTTGGCTGCTCTGAGGCATACAAAAAGCTAGTCGTTCAAACCAACAGCGCTGACTGTAAAGAAAGTGTTGCGAATTCTGGCTCACTAGCTTTTTGTATGATCTCGAAAAGTCGCGGATCGAGCGAACACTCGAGCATGCGGACAACGAAGTAGCGATCTCGAGTCGACCACCAAAACTTTTGTTTTTCGAATATCCAATTTTGACATAGGTAGACAGAGTGCACTCCAAAGTGTCTAATGGGATGGTCTAGAGACTCTACATGCCATTCCTTGCTTCATGAGAGCTTGCTGAAAAACCCATCCATTCTTTCAAGTATCGCCACTTAAAATTTGTAGGAACACACCTCAAGCTAGAAAGCGAAAGGCCAGAAGATGGTATCTGGACGCTCACGAGTAGATTGAGAGGCAGGCGAGTATGTCTACTATGCTTTTAACACTCACAGAAAAATATACAACAGCTATTTTATGCGATCTACTTGTTGACGATTCCATATCAGTCTCACATTGTCTTCTTCATCTCGGAGGAGGCCGTGTCTGATGGCCAGACCTCATATATGGTGCATTTATAGCGCACATGCAACATGAAAACGCGCTAAAGGTTTCTATTTAAAGGCTCGATTTCATTTCAACTAAAAACTCGCCAGAGATGATCAACCCAGCAATGTATCCGTCCTCGCAGATACCGTTCTAGCTTTTAATCGAGTGCGAAAGCGAATACGATCTGGAATTCCGTCTAAAGCTAAAGCTCGCACACGACATCGAACTGTTTTGCGACTGCTTGACCACCGGTCTACATGTACACATAATGCGTCAATCTCGAAGGCGTCGTTGAAAGAGGTTGCTGCATGTACTCCAGTGTCGACAGAATGTCTGTTTAGGAATATACTTTCATATATTTCTCTCCAGAGTAAATAGTTTCTCGTTAATAAATAAGTTTATACATTGACCTCTGGACTCGCATTTGAAGTATGCCCGATCGTACAGTTGACAATGAAGCTGAGTTCAGCCTTAGAGAAGGGAATGACTAATAGTTTTATTACTTAACTAAATAACATATTCTTTAATATTTACTTATTATGACACAACCATGACGGAGATACTTGACTAGACAAAAGAGATAGAAAGACAATGGTATCGACAAGTAAAGTCTATTCTTTACGTCTTTATGATGCCTTTGACCATGTAGTATGATAGTATGGCGGTGTGGATTGTAATGAAGCTGAATCAATCTTTCTGCACCTTTTGGACGACAACTGGAATCACTTCACAGTTTTGCGGCACTATCAAGCCTTCGTCTGGGAGCACGACCGAGCAAAATGCTCCGATGAATCCACAGTGGGTTACGACAGCTACATACTGCTCCTCGACCTTATCAAAGAGCTCTTCCATGAATTCTCTCGCTCTTTGCGTTTGCTCCATAGCTGTTTCCCGATGCTCTGGTCTCCAAAGCACATCTTCTTCGTCCTTGACACCGACGGAGAAATCGACATTCGGGAACTGCTTCGTGATTTTCGATAACGGAGACCTCTTATCACAAGTGTGAACACCTATTGTCTCCCGACAAGCTTCGATCGAGACCATCTCTTGCGAGTCACCAAAGAATAACTGTGCCGTTCGAATGGTACGTTGTAATGGGGAGACGACGATCTTTTGGATCGGTGGCATCCCTTTTGTGGATTCTGCTCGTAGCGACGGAGGTCCCTTCTGAAGTGCATCGGATTCACCAAAGGGAGTGAGTGCCGGGTCTAGGAACTCTTCATTCCGAGCAAAATCTCTTTCCCACACTTCCGTCCCTACTTCTCTATGCTTGGCGTTGTGAATGCCTTCGGCGTGACGGATCAAGTAGACGACTTTAAGATTCCTACTACCGGCCGATTGGACTTGTTTTTCTAGCTTTTCAGCAAGTTCTTGCCAACTCGAAGGCGTCAGTTCATAGTGAGTGAACAACTGAGGGGTATCTGTCGGCGTATCTGCCTTGGAAGGCTCTGAACGTCGATGGAAGTAGCCGTCGACTGCTTGGAAGCGCACCATGTTAAATGTAGAGGGATCCTCTAACGCAATGATTAATACGAGACGTTTAACTTGAAGTTAGTATGAAAGTACTGTTAGTAATGTGAACATGACGCTTCTTCTTCTCTGAATGCTCATTTATCGACTTGAGAAATGGCCAATATGCTCGCAGCCAAGACGCAATGGAAAGCATGGACACGAGTAGCAACAACTTGTTTTAATAACGTTGCAATGAGAGAATTGCCAGTGGTGACGCCATCGTCATCGACGCCAAATGGCGATGTCCCGAACGCTGTATTCGCCCGTGTGACACCGACGCCGATTATCAATCCTGAGCTGGTCGTGGCATCCACACCGGCATTGGAGCTAGCAGGTATCCAATTGCATTCGAACAGTGCATCCAGTGATGAGCAGAAACCACTGGATGAACTGGTACAAGTACTTGCTGGCAATACGCTGCTGGAAGGCAGTGAGACGGCTGCCCAGTGCTATTCTGGTCATCAGTTCGGTCACTTTTCAGGTCAACTGGGCGACGGCGCGGCGATCTACTTGGGTGAAGTCGACCATGGCGACAAGAGTCGCTGGGAGATTCAGCTCAAAGGAGCTGGATTAACTCCCTTCTCGCGCACGGCTGATGGACGCAAAGTCCTCCGATCGACTATAAGAGAGTTTCTCGCGAGTGAACATTTGCATGCACTGGGCGTACCTACGACACGTGCCGGGGCTGTTGTGACTTCTCGAGACACACAGGTTGTTCGAGACCAGTTCTACGATGGTAATGTCCAGTACGAACCGACTGCCGTGGTCCTTCGTCTCGCTCGAACGTTCCTCCGTTTCGGTAGTTTTGAGAACTGGAAACCGACGGATGGACTCACTGGTCGTAAAGGTCCGAGTGCACATGTCGAGAATAAGGCAGAGGAGATGACGTCGTTACTAGAGTTTTGCATTCGAGAGTACTATCCTTCGCTTTATACTGACGAATCCATGTCGAAAGAAGACATGTACGTTGAATTCTTCCGTCAAGTCGTTCACAAGACGGCGGTTCTTGTCGCGAAATGGCAGGCTGTCGGGTTCTGTCATGGTGTCTTGAATACGGACAATATGAGCATCGTAGGAGATACGCTCGACTATGGTCCGTTTGGTTTCATGGAACACTTTAACGCTGAGCATATATGCAACACGTCTGATGATGGAGGACGGTATCGATATGAGAACCAACCAGCCATTTGCAAGTGGAACTGTGGTGTCTTGGCGGATCAATTGTCTCTCGTAGTCGATGGAGAGAAACTGCGCGGCGTTATTGATGACTTTGATAATGCATTCACGGAAGAGTACTATGGTCTGATGAGTCGGAAGCTCGGACTCTTCCAGCATTCGGATCCAGAAGTCGATCGCGACTTGATCGATACGCTCTTCGATGCGTTCCAAACGACTGGCGCGGACTACACGAGTACGTTCCGAGCGTTGGCGAATGTGGATACGAAGGGAGATGATGTGCTGGAGGAACTGGTGAAACTATCGGAGGATCTGAGTCAAGTGGCGCGACGGATGCCAGCTTTCTCGAATGACCAGATTGACAAGGTTGCTGCATTCTTGGAAAGACATGCTGAACAGGCACACAAGTACGGTATTACGCAGGAAACGGTGGACGAGATGAAGAGACAGCGAGATGCATTGACGGCGCTGCGTGATTCGTCGGAAGAAGATCGACAGGAACATGTGCGAAATGCATGGGCAAAGTGGTTGGATACGTATCGTACGCGATTGGAGAAGGAAGGAGATGCGGAATTGAGGAAGAAGGCGATGCACCAGGTAAATCCTCGATTCATTCTACGTAATCACGTGGCGCAGAGTGCGATTGATGCTGCTACGAGAGGAGATTATGCGCATGTGGAGCACATTCTCCATTTGCTCATGAATCCGTTTGATGATGGAGGAGAAGAAGATGAAGTGTATGCACGTCCGCAGCCGTCTTCGGAAAAACCACTCTGTGTTTCCTGCTCTTCGTAGTTGGATCGGAACGCAGTGGGATGGAGATCGAGTGGAATGTGTTGTCTCTGTACTTTTGCATCAAGTAGATAGGCTTTAGATGTGCTTGTCTACTGTTGTTTCTCTATGACCTCGACCCTTTCCTTGAAGAGGTAGTGGGAATAAGTACTTTCATGACAACCAAGGAAAGAGAAGCAAAGGCGTAAATGCACTTGAATATATTTTCCACGATCCCAATCTATCTGGTAAATGTCTTTTAAAATTCTTTGATTATGATGCATGACAATGATCTATATATTTGCCATTGTAGAAGTTTCTGTAGAGTTCCACTTAGGTTCTTGTCTCCAGCGTTGCCCTTTGCTTGTAAATGAGCAAAGTAGGCATTCAAGTTAATATGAGACGAATCCAAATGCGTATAATCGCCAAAAAACAAGAAAATAAAGTAAATGCATATGTGAATATAGTCAGCCACTTTGTCTTTATGTGCCCTCGAGAATTCTTTTGCACTACATGACTAGTTCATCTTGTTGCTATCGAAGACTCTTTTGTCTGACAACTGTGTAGAAATAAATATAGAATTTATGTCCCAAACAAAAATGCATCCAACGGTCTTTTCGTAGACTGTAGCGTGTTTAAATACTGAACTGCAGATGTCTGAGCTGTGGACTTTGTCAGGTATTTTCGAGCATACATGCTATCGTGATATCGTACAAATTCTGTTGATGTTTATATCGAGTTATGATCTACCTCTTGTTCAACAGCAATGACCTAGTGGCTCCTTTGAGTAATACACGAAATTTAAGCGTTCCAAGATCAAGTATATCGCAAAGCCTTTAATCAACTTCCACCTTTCGAAAAACTAGAGTTCTCGCATGTCATTTCATCTCCCTTTGACTTGTTCACGTTCATTTACGATACAGACTTATCTCAGAACTAAAGTGCACAATTAAGCCCACAAGACGATATTTTGCGAGCAGAAATTGCTTTCAAGCTCACGGCACAAATATAGCTCTCTATCCTTTATCTAAGAAACTGCGTACCATACTTGATCATCCTTCGTTCTTGTATTCATTTTAAGTGACCACAAGTGAAATTTACAAAGTATGATCTACAAGTACTTCTACTAGGAAAAATAAACACTGAAGCTTCAAGTAGCCCATCTCCTTTATAACTATCCAACTTAATCGGTCAAAAGCACTACATAGAGATTTAAGGAGTACTCATATAGCTCAACTTCATTTCATCTGATACTACCATACTAAACTCAAGTGAATTATTCTGACAACAAGTTTCAACACAAAATGGCTGGTGAAGAGGTCGACAAAATGGAGGCACCGGAGCGCCTTCGTCGAGCCGAAACCGTCCTTGATAACCGCACAGGTTCGGTCTTCTATCCAGTAGGCAACTTATAGGCACAAATGGGCACTAAACGTGAATGGCATAGGTCGTATTGTGCTTGTCCTTGAACATTGCATGGACACATTAAACCACCAGTCGGCTCTTCGTACTGCAGAGGCACTTGGAATTCAGCACGTGTGGATCATCAATCCAAATCCAGAACAAGTAAAGACCCTGAAAAAGAAACGACGCAATGGGACGAAGAAAATTACGAAAAACGCTAGCTTTTGGCTCACCATTCGTGAATTTACAAGTATCTCGGATTGCATAACTGCTCTGCGTGCTGAAGGGTGTACTATTTGGGCAACTGACTTATCTCCTGAAGCAGTTCCATTAATAGATGAGCATAAACCGACAGACTTGCCAGATAAATTGGCACTTGTCATGGGTCGCGAAATAGATGGCGTAAGTCAGGAAATGCTTCGAGCTGCCAACAAGCGGGTTTACTTACCCATTGTTGGCTTTACCGAGAGTCTCAATCTGTCTGTCGCGACAGCTCTCGTGCTCCAGAGGGTACTCGACTGGTTCCCACAAGCACGAGGTGATTTATCCAAGGACGAACGTGAGTCCATTCGATCACAATGGTACCCACAGCTAGTCAACAACCCAACATTGGCAGAGCAGGCAGAGCCTTGGAGAGATCAGGCGGATAAGATTCCTCGTTTGGGCGATTTACGTCGAGACAAGAGCAATCCGTGGGTTTCCAAACGTATTCGGGATAAAGAGCAGCAATTACCAGAGGTACAAGAGCGTACTGGGGGTCAAGTCGGTGCTGATAAAGACGTTCATGCTTTATAAAGTGTTTCTTCATTTTCATAAATGCAAAGGAGTGAGATGTTTTATCGGGAGTTAAGCAGAGACGACCATGCGCAATAGCTTTTGCGTCTTCTCATCGTTCTTCGCGATCGTCGCTTTCAAAGTGTTAATCTTGTGCACTTGTTCTTTGACCTGCTCTTCCATGTCCACGAGTTTTAGCTGCAATGGCTGCAACGCCTCATCCGTCCGCTTCTTCTCCTTCTCATATACCTTGTTCTTTTCATCGTATTCCGATCGCCACTTGTCCAACTCTTTCGTCATCGCATCTAAATCTTCATGCACAAACTCGATGCTCTTTCCAACAGGATTCGCAGCCTGACACAAACGTTGGATTGTTGCTCGGAGCTCATTCATCTCTGACGCGCTGGACGCTGCGCTCCCTGACTTGTCTTTCATCGTCTTCCGACGTCGACCAAGACGAATGCCTGCTTCAGCATCAGTGATGTTTACATCTTCTTCTTGCTTCTTACCACCGTCGTCGGCAGATTGGTTCTTCAGAATGTCACGAACGAGACGACCGTGGGTAGAAGGATCGTCGGAAACGAGAGCAGCAGAGTCACTTGGCCCAGCAACATCATCGGCAGCCGTCTCGTCGTCACTATCTTCGTTATCGCCGTCTTTCATGATCCCCGCGACAGGTGCAGCTTTCACGTCTGGAGCGAGTAGTCTTCCTGCCTCGGTCACATTCTCCTTGAGCTTTGGTGGACGACGACGTGCCGTTGTGGGACGAGCTGTGCGACTTGTGCCAAAGCCCGTTGCCGTGCCAGGCGACACGTACGGTCTGTCTTCATCATCATCCTGCGGGTCGGATCCGAACTGCAGCATCCTGTCATCGTCGTCATCTTCCGGAGCAGGCGGCTGCTGGGGTTGGATGGACTTGACCGGTCCGGAAAAGTTACCCGAAGGTACTTCTGTCTGAGGTTTTTCCTTCTTGGCTTCCTTGGAGGATGGGCGACGCTTAGTCTCTTGTGGAGTGGAATCGCGAGATGCCGCTTTGGATTCAGCACGCTCCGACTTGGATGCTCTCGAGCCGCTGCCACTGCCTGATTTGGCACTGGTGTCTCCTGAAAGCACGCGTTGAACGGCTTCGGCAGAGTTACCATGACGACAAGCGATTGTTAGTAGCTGGAGAAAGTAGTTGGTGTCCTCTGGGTCGAGGCCGGCGACTATCTTGGCAGGTTTCGCTTCAACTTGCACGTGCAAATGACAATTAACACACTGAATTATTTTGTTCAAGTAGTCCATCTTAGCTTGCTTGTCCTTGATGTTGCCCGAGTCAAGCTCTTCCGCCGTGTAGAGGCCTTCTGCGAAGCCCGTAGTGCGTGTGATCTCCGAGATCATGTCGTGGAGGAAGCGAAAGGGAGGTTTGCCGAGGAGCTTTGTGGACATCTTGGGTTTAGAGATAATCCCTTCGACCAATTCCTTTGTGCGCTCGACGTCTCCATTGCAGGCTTCTATCAACGGAGCGACTTCTGCGCTAGGCCCAGAAGGCTTCGGACGTGACTTTTTCTTTTCGGGTTTTGGCGCTGGAGTTGATTCTTTGGGAGCAGACTCTTGCTTGTCTTGAGTCGCGTCGGGATTGGGTGGTGTCGCTGTTCTTGATTTTTTCTTTTCAAGCTTTGGAGCGTTGGATGGCTTTGCCTCAGCCTCTTCAGTAGGCTCTGGAGGTGCCTGCTTCGCTTCAGGCGGATTGTCCGCACGTTTTTTCTAGTTGCAAGATTGAAATGAACATTTGATACATGTATGTATAATGTCTATCCTACTGATTCGGAAGACTTTGGCTTAGCTGGCTTCTCATCCACCGAGGTGGTCGCTGGTTCCGACGCTTCTGCTGAAACTACCACCAGCTCACCTTCAGGCGTAAGTGATGGGACTTTGGATAGTGTTTTCTCGACTGCATCCTTCCAATTGGAAGATGAGCTAGTAGCAGCTTCAGCAAGTGCTTGGAGGAAGAGGTTTGTGCACTCGGGCTCGGCACCTGAAACGATCTTTGTCGATCGGACGTCCAACTGCCTATCAAGACACGTTGACACGCATACGATCATTTTGTCTAGATACGCCGTTTTCTGGGCTTTATCCTTAATATTCGCCGAGTCTCGCTCGACAGCATTATACAAGTCAGATGGGAAGCCCGTGCTGTCCAAGACGGCTGCAAATACATCATGCAAGAAACGAAAAGGAGGCTTTGCAAGTAGCTTTTCAGAAAGCTTGGGTTTCGCCACTAGTGGCTGCAGCACTTCCTGTGTCTTCGGGATGGACGTCTCGAGCGGTTCCGCCATCTTGCTACTTGTCGATAACGCCCTTTCACAGTTTACTTGAAGTTGACGTCATCCGTATAATCATGGCGTAATATCCGGATGAACGGCCTACGACATAAGAAACAAGGGAGACGGTGGAACGATTACTCTACGTCTTGGCACTTCATTTCTGCTCTTGTCGATTGACATGCTCGAGACCGCTAGTTTCGTGTTTGCTGGACTATTTGGCGTCTATATCGTGGCCATCCTTCTTAGTCCGCAATTGCGCAAGACGTCATTTATCTGGTTCTCCTACCTCTCGCTCAATGCCTGGTATTACTATCGCGTCTTGGAGAAAAAGTATTATGGCGGAAGCCCACCGCCTTCGAGTCGAGGAAGCGGCCGGAAATCGCCGGTAGCTCGTAGCGATGAGGATGACGAAGACGTCGTCCATTTCCAGCCTGCGGATCAAGTTCGACAGCAGCAGAAGGAGCAGCACATCGATAGCCGTCGTGGAAGTGGTTCGAGCTCGAGCGAGCTGTCCAAGTCAGCAGATGAGTACTCGAGTGGTTCGCGTCGTCGAAGAGCAGCCGATATTTTCCACAAGTTGCGTAAAACGCATCATGAAGAGGATTTGAGTGAAACTAGTCATGCAAGTGAAGAATCGTCTCAACCAAGCTCTCGACGGAAATTTAAAGGTATGAAGAAGCCACCCACATGGGGTGAATAAGTACTTGATGGACGAGAGAAGCCCTACAAGGAAGAAATCAAGAAGCGCAGTGCGTTTTAGACCAATGAACAGACCGTATGTGGAATTTTAGCCAATTAAAAGATAGTCCAACGCTTATCTGTCCTCCTTAATTCCTCCTTCGGACACAATCCGATTCGCGTCTTCTACTTGGTCATGTTTGGGTTTAATATCAATAAGCTTAAGCCGAACTTAAAGATGGCAGTCCACCGTATCGGTATTATAAAGAATAAGAAATCCAATGGTGTCATCGGCCAACGACGAGAGGTCGCAACGCTTCTGGAGCAGGGAAAAGATGAAAAGGCTCGTATCAGGGTACACTTTGCCATCGATTCGCATTCGTATTAGCAAAAATACTCATGTAATGTAGGTGGAAGGTATTATTCGAGACGATTTTACGGTGGAAGCGTATGAAGTGCTGGAGCTACTGTGTGAACTCGTCGCTGAAAGAGCTGTAGGGTACATGTTCTATCTCCGATTGTACCTGCGATTCATCACTTGTGACTAGAATCTCATCCACACGGAACGTGAGTGTCCGTATGACATGCGAGAAGCTGTATGCACCTTGATCTGGGCTGCGAATCGAACAGAAGTGCCAGAGTTACTAGAAGTCAAGAAACAATTGACAAAGAAATACGGACAGGACTTTGCTGCCTCGGCCATTCGGAACGTCGACGGGTGTGTGAATGAACGTGTGATGGAGAAATTGGGTGTTCAGCCTCCATCGGCCTATCTCGTCGTAAACTACTTGAAAGAGATTGCGAATAACTATGGCGTCCAATGGGAAGAAGACGAGGAGGCTGTCCAAGACCCTCTCGCGCCAACACCTGCACCAAGCGGTACTTCGGTTACTAGTGGAGCTGTCTCTGGTCCGGGCTATGCTTCCGTCTACTCTACCGTACGTACATGTCGGCTATTTCTTGTCGAAAAATATTAATCGCAGTATTCTAGACGCCACAGCAACATACTCACGAGCACACTCTACCTCCACAGCCAGCACCATCCTTCCATCCATCTGCATCGGGCGCGAGCTCTCGTTACACGCCGAGCGAGACTGGTATGTCGGAAGCTCCTAGCATCATGCAACCGCAAGTACGTCCTCCTCCACCACCATCAGCGTATGAGAACTCGTCCTTCCAGCAGTCGCGTGGGCTTAGTCAGTCTGATTTATCCCAATCCCATGCCTCCAACGCATCGTCGCGTTCGAATGCAGGAGAGAATGCTGCTCCAGCGGCGAGACAGGACAGCGTACCAGACTTTGATGAACTCACGGCTCGCTTCGAACGTCTCAAACAGCAACGAGCAGATGATAATGCCTCCTTTACGTTCTAGACTACAACTATTCTTTTTGTATACACATAAAGCTTTTAAATACATGAACGGGAAAGACTTGTTGGTTATATTTGCTTTATGCTTGGAGAAAGTACGGACAGTCGTCTTCACTGTCTTCCGATCGTTGAGAGCTCTTGCTCTTGTTCATCGTACGTTTCGCGATCATGACACCAAAAACGGCGGCAACGATAAGGAGAGAGCCTAGGAATGGCGTGTGGAATACGTTAGCTAGTAGCTGCTCGTTCATGCCGAGCGTAGCTTTGCCATCAGTCTCTGGCTTTGCCTCCAGCTTGACGTACTCTCGTGTCCAAGGATTGTAGTGATGTCCCTTGGACTCGAGCTCCACTGCAGGCAGCGCTGCCATCAACTGATGCTCATGCCCATTGTTCATTCGGCCGTGACCTTTTGCCAAACTGTCAACGAGCGCATCGACAGCATTCTTCTGCTCTTCATTCGTGTGATCAATCTCATCCTGTCCTTCATTCGGATTTTGCTGCTTTTGCTCGACTTTCTCTTGTCCGTCGTTCTGTTGCTGTTGTTCTTGGTTGCTCATCTTTCCTCTGGTGATATTAAGAAATGAACATCGCACTGTGTCGATCCAAAGAGCCTCTTGCTCGACTTCTTGGTGAGCTGGAGATGGGATGCGTGACCTTTCAAGATCTTTTTAACTTCAAGTTTACTACGGTGGTAGTTTATAGAACTTCGGACACAAAGCTAGAAAAAAACGATTTTCAGCTCCATCATGTCCTTCCGAGGTGTCTTATTGACGTTTACGCCGGATCATGGGGCGGAAGAACGTTTCCAGACAGTTTGTTTAGAAGCACACATGTCTATTTATATGCCACCAAGTTCTGACGCTCCATCGAGTTCTTCTGCACTCAAGACGGAACGTAAAGTAGTCGTGACGGACGGCGTGACGGAGCATTTGCTCCAAGTAACACACCTCTCGGGGTTATTACCTCAGCGAGAAACGAATTCTGTCCTTTGGATTGTAACAATAGATGAAAAAGCCAAGTGTTTTTGTTTTCAATTCACTTCGAGCATCGATTATGGGTACCTGGAAGAAGCAGTGCATGCTTGGCAACGACTTCAGCAGTATGTGATGGTAGAGACATCCACTCAATTGGAGATAGATGCTCAGAAAGAACTTACTCGTACGGACGCCAAGCCAGAACCGATCAAGTAGGTGATTAGAACGAAAAGAGTGAATTAGTGTCTGAAGTGAGTGGTGTAGAGAGGAACAAGTCATGTTGGCCGCGAAAAACGGGAGGAGCCAAGTTCCGACTAAATGCATTCTCTGCAGTCTTCTTGAATCTGAATGCAAGTCCCAGTTCGCGAAACACCCCTTCGTCCTTAAGGTCTTAAGTTACTAGATAACAACAGGAGAAGAACTCTAACGGTATCATGTAGGACGGGTGGGGCAACGACGTCTTTGTGTGTAAGATCTGTCTCCAAGCGATCCTGAAGAAGCGAGTGCAGAAACAAATGGAGAGCACCGACCCGGTCGTCCAGAACAGCGTCTGTGGTGTCTGCTCTGATCCGACAGACACGACGGCAAGAAAGGCCGTTAAGAAGTGTTCCCACCCGCAATGCATCGCTGCCTACTGCACCACTTGTCTGTATAAACTGATCGGCAAGGCGAACATCGACCGCGTGCGGAAAAATAAGAGTTGGCAATGCCCGAACTGTGCCGGTAGCGAGACCGTTGTCGACGATGAACGTCCGGTCGATAAAGAGAATCAGACAAATAATAATAGTACAGAAGATATCGTACAGGAGATTCCTCTTCCTGACTCCGATGAGGAGACACAGGCGTTGCCTCCTGTGAATGAGTCGATGGGATTATTAGACTACTTTGCTTCTTACGTTGAGTACTTGACGGGACGAGAGGCAGTGAATGATGTGTCCGAATCGGAAGATGTGTGCTACTGCTGTAAAGATGGAGGAGACGTCATCGAGTGTGATTGGAACGGCATGAACGGTGGCTTTGGCAAGTGTCCCAAGGTCTATCATGAAGACTGTCTAGGGTACACCGTTCCGGAAGAAGGTGTGTGGCGATGTCCACGCCATCGATGCCAGCAATGTGGCGTGGTAGCTCTGTACTCGTGTCGCTTTTGCGTCACGTCGTATTGTAAAGCACACGTTCCGAAGGACATTACGCAGTTGGGAGGTGGGACGCCGGACATTACGACGTCGACGTATATCCTCTGCGCGACCTGCACGGATCGTGTGGATGCTGCAAAATCGGAGAACAAGTTATCGGATGCTGTTTACAAGCAAGTATACGAAGTCGGTGGCAAGAAACGTAGGCGCAAGTGAGAGTCTAAGTCTGAATATTCTATTTCCTTTGGTCTAGGACAAGAGGAATGTCGTGTTGGTGTAGTCCTCGATCAATGGGTTGTACCTAGTGACAAGTGAGATACAGATGACAAGTAGATAGAATAGAAAGGTACCCTAGGATAGTCTTGGTCTTGCTCACGTCTGCGAATTGGCTGAGGAAAGCGGAGGACTTGACGACAGAGACTTCACTTGCATTGCGATTTAATGTCGTTGAGTAGGCACGTTTAAGGCGAGCAAAGTCGGTTGGGAAGAAAATGTCCGCGACACCTCCTTGGACGAGGTATGTGTCATGGTCTTTCGTTTCACCAGTAGTTTTGGATGCTACGAGAGGTGCGTTTGCTGCATGTAATGAGCCTTCAGACGTCGAAGTTGGGCTCTTGGCATGGTTTAAAGCTTTGATAGTAGAGGTAGGATCGAGAGTAGGAGGAGGTAGTTGGTCAAAGTCAGCAGCAATGACATGATGTCGAGGGAAAGACTTTTCGAGCGTATAGAGTAGCTGCATGGCACCAGTCGGGATGAAGGCAGACGTGAGCTCTGCGTCTGTCTTGCCTGCTAATCGTCGAAGTGTCTTGGCCATGGACGAATTGTACTTGTACTCTGTCTTGAGAGGTAGCTCACACCCAAATGTCTGCATCGTTTGCTGAATAAGAGGGTCTTGTACTGGTCGAATGTGCTCTTCTAACGAGCTGTCGTTCAGGCGCACAGTCGTCTCATACCACTTGCCATTGCGTAGTACGACCTTGTCATGCGGTAGATTGTCCAGGACTTCGAGTGCAATGACAAAGCACTCGGCATTAATAGGATCATGCTGATCAGCGTACGTTAGCATGTCGCTATTAATGACTTGGCACTGCTTTGGATGCTTTTGCTGGACACGCTGGCGCTGTCTTTCGGCCATCACAGGACTGATCTCGACGAGTGTGTACGTCGTGTTCGCGTACACGTCTGGTGCATGGGATTGGAGGTAGTTGAGGATATGCAGTGCATTCGTGCCTGCACCTCCACCAACCTCGACGATGCGCATGCGCTGCTTACAGAATGGCGAGTGGAGCATGTACTGGGCAATGGCATGGGAGTAGTAAGGCGCAAATACTTCTACAGGGGTAAGCCATGCTTCCTTCCTAGCCGTATACAGCTCCGCGAGCTTACGACGATAGTCCCATGAGCCTAGTAAGTCACTGAAATTGATAAACTGCTCTGGTGCATGGAGCACCTCTCGTTCCGGTGTCGTAAAGTAGCCACTGTCTTGCATGTACAAGGAACCATAGATGAATTCTCGAGTAAGTACTTCAGCTTTGTCAGTTGCCTCGTGTTGGATAGAGGTCGATAAAGCACGTGCACGCCGCCATGGCTGTCGACACGTCCGTCGTAGCATCTCTACTTTTAATATGAAGTAAAGTATGGTCTTCACGTATCATACGTAAAAGGGAGGAATCGCATCATGTCCAAGACGAGTTCATTAGAGAATGCTGTGCTCAACTTGGCTGTCCTACGAGAGGATTCTCGTCGCGAGTTATATTCGCTACTGGACAATATCGGCAAAGACATTTGCTTCGTGTTGGATCCAGAGCTCAGTGGACCTCTGAACCACGTGCTCGTCGATGGCATTGGAGCACTGAAAGACCATGGTGTCGTCGATTTCCTAGCTTTTGGGAAGAATATCAAGACTACTTGTGAGTCTATTTTATTCCTCGTTCGTCCGTCGATCCGCTCGATGCGATATGTCGCTCGATACATTCGTGAGCTCGGTCCAGCTTCGAGTTCATCCACGGATTCTGGGCATAAGAAGAAGAGATACTTTTTGTACTTTGTCGGACATCGTACGTTAGCGTGTGATGAAGTGTTGAAGAAGGAAGGGGTGTTTGGTAGTCTTAGCATTGGCGAGTTCCGTCTCGACTTGATCCCTTTCGACGACGATATCTTGACACTCGAGCTCGATGGATGCTTTAAAGAGCTGTATATCGACTCCGATAAGACCCACTTGCAAACCATCGCTTCGTCTATCACCAAGCTCCAGACGCTCTTTGGTGTCATCCCGAATGTCAAGTACAAAGGGACCATGTCTCGAGCCGTGTGGCAGCTCATGAGTAACTTTCGTCATGAACAGGAAGTTGCTGGCAATCGTATCAGTACGTTAGATCCAGAGATCGATACGCTCGTGCTTTTGGATCGGAACGTTGATCTCGTGACACCCATGTGCACGCCATTAACGTATGAAGGTCTATTGGACGAGACGTTAGGTATCTCGAATGCTTTCGTGTCTGTCGATGCAGAGCTCGTAGCAGATGAAGATAGTCAGAAGACTGCAGGACAGAAAGTGTCGATTCCATTAAACTCGAATGACACACTCTTTGCCGAAGTACGTGACTATCACGTGGAGAAACTCGGTGTCCACTTACAGCAACAAGCTCGTGACATTCGTGAACGATATGATGAGTTCCGAAAGAATCGTGATGCGTCGATTAATGAAATTCGAGAGTTTGTAAAACGTATTCCAGGTCTCAAACAGAACTACCAGAGCTTACAACAGCATATTAATCTCGCGGAAATGGTGAAAAAGACGACGGATAGCAAGGCTTTTAGAGATTTAAAAGTCGAACAGCATAGTATGCTCATGGGTGAGACGGTCTTTGATCAGATTGAAGACCGGATTGGTGCGCATGAACCGCTCTTGGCTGTGCTACGAGAAGTGTGTCTTCAATCCGTTGCGCTTGGTGGCATCCGACAGAAGAACTTTGATCATTTGAAACGTGAGCTTGTCCAGACGTATGGATTTGAAATGCTACTGGCGTTAACGAACCTAGAGAAAGCTGGGCTCTTCCGTAAACGTGATACGCTCTGGGCAGATGGTACCGGCTTCTCTCTTGCGCGCAAGTCGTTCCGACTCATTAATGAGGATGTGGATCCACGGAATCCCAAGGACTGTGCGTACGTAACGCAGGGACATGCGCCTGGATATGCGCCGTTGTCTGCGCGGATCGTGGAGCACGCGATGAAGCCTCGTGGATGGAGTACGATGCAAGAAGCCTTAAGACAATTACCTGGACCGTCGGCAGAAGTATCGCAGGCAACACCTGCGCAGAATGAAGATGGGGGTGCGAGTACTGGTAAGATGGATAGCCTCGGTGCTGTGGAGAGGCGTACGATGCTCGTGTACTTTATCGGAGGTGTCACGTACGCGGAGATCGCTGCGCTGCGTCATATTTCGCACCAACCGGATTGTATGGTTTATATTTTTTTATTTTGCTTGTAGATATACTGATGTGTATGTGATGTAGGTCCGTATGATATCGTCATTGCAACGACGAAATTGGTGAATGGAGATACGTTGATCAAGTCGTGCTTTGACAAGGATGTGCTGCGCTACTTGCGTCTTTAACGTCTAGAATAGTAGACGTTGGAAATCGAAATGGGATGTATTTGGATGATGGAAATTTAGTCGTATTTGTGTCGTTGGAGATGGAGAATGTAGATGTCTTTGGGAGATAAGTGTAGTGCTTGTTGCGTAGGAGAATGGACTTGGATGGTAAAGTAGACTTGTGCTTGGAGGAAGAAGGTGTGCTCTTTGCTGGTAGGTTGGATGTTAGAACTGGGAGAGGTGGAGAGATGGAGGAAGGTTACTGTGGAAGTCTTCGCTTGTAGGCGATGAAGATGGTGGAGAATGTGTCCTGAGTTAGTTGAAGTAGCGTTTCGAGCAGCTTTTCATGCAGCGATGCATCGTACAGACAGTCAGAGCACAAGATGACGTCAAAGGCTTGACGAAATGGACTCGGATCTCCCCTAGTGGAACTGTTATGTTTGTCATTTTACCATAATGAAAGTACCAGGGGCGTTGTACCATAGGAGTGTCTGGCAAGCCACTCCTTTCCTTTCAAGAAGCTCTCGAACGTCATTGTGACTTAAAGCTGCTTCCAGGTTTCGCTCACAAAGCGGAATGACTTGTTCCATGTCCGTGAGCATAAGTGAGTTGAGCTTCTGTGAGCAGGCGAGAGCTAGTCCCAATGCTCCGGTACCAGCTCCAAGTTCCAATACATCTTGTCCAGCTAGATCGACATGCTTCATAAACTCTAGGAGCTCATACGTCTAGGACAGCAATAAGCAGTGGCATGGAGATAGGATGGGAGTAGCTTACGCAGTCCCAAACGACACCTGCGACGCCACGCTTGGACAAGTCCTGGTGGATCGTTAGAGAGCGACTGTCTTGTACCATTATGGATATGGAGGCAGCACTTGCTCGGAGGTAGTCAATACCTAATTGAGGATGATGAGGTTCATCTTTAAAGAAGAGTTCTTGCCAAGAAAACCAATTCATAAGTCTACTAGGTTCGTGTCCAACTCCATTTATTTTTCATACGAAACGGTTTCCACCGATCGAACTATCCCATTTGATGACCGTATCTAATTCAGTTCGACACGAGCAAGCTCAAGTGCACTGACGAGACCGATCTGAGGGTGGAACGACGGACGGATGTACGTGTCCACTGGTGGGTACTGAATGTACTTGTTAATGGATTTCTCAAACTATTCCATCGAGTTAGTAGAAGTTTGTACTTGTAAATAATAAACAGAAGTACCTTTGCACGAATGCGGTCGAAGAGGTTGTTTCGTCGAGAGATACCGCCACCAATGACGATGACTTGCGGAGACACGGTGAGTGCCAAGTTGGCACAGAGCTGACCCAAGTAGTGGGCAATGGTCGTCCAGACCTCGTCGTCATCATCGATCGACTCGAGCTCCGTGCGAGGAATGTTCTTACGAGCAGCGATGGCACCAGAAGCGACCATGCCTTCGACGCAGCCGCCGTGGTACGGACAGACACCGTGGAAGTCGGCCTTGACGTCGGCCTCGGCCTCAGGAACCATGATGTGACCCATTTCCGGGTGCATGAGGCCATGGACGGCGTGCCCGTCGATGCAGATACCAATGCCAACACCCGTGCCGACGGTGATATAGCAAGCACTGGAAATTTCTCCGTGACCCCCGTGGACGACTTCGTAGAGTGCAGGAGCATTCACGTCCGTTTCAAAGCTGATGGGGGTGTTGGGGAAGGCACGTTGAAAGACACCGACGATTTCCGTGTTGCCCCAGTCCGGCTTGGGCGTCGTCGTGATGTAGCCATACGTAGGACTTGTGCGGTTGAGATCGATCGGACCGAAGGACGCAATACCTGCATAGCGTACGATATAAATACACTTGTATGGTGGATATGAAAGCGAATGTACGCACCGATGGCGTCAAAGGATTGTGTCTTGAGCCACGCAATGGCTTTGTTAATAGTGTCCTCAGGCTTCGTGGTCTCAATACGTGTCTGCGTGACAATGTTCTGAGGATCATCTTCCGCAATGGCGAGGGCCCAGGAGGTACCTCCGAGTTCGAGCTACGTATATCTTTAGTACCCTTGAACTTTAAAGTAGAGATAGGCGAACATACTCCTGCGAGACGCTTTGGCATGTTGATAGACGTGGGTGCTTGGTGTCAATCCGATTGATTTATGATGTCGAAAGAAGGAGGATAAGGGCGTTCGCTCAAGTACGAATGCAGAGGTTCAAGCAGCAGGATACCTGTCAGAGGGTGGCCAGGGAGAATGGTTTGTCTATACGCAGACTCTCCCACCGTCTACGCATGCTCCCGACTGGGAATCAGACTCGTGACGAAGGTGTCATACATACGGCAGATGTGCGTCTTCTGTCTGTCATTGCATAGAGGCTCCATGGAGTAGAATGTAGAGCGATATGTTGGTATTAGAATGGAGCATGCTATAAAGTGTCAAGTCTGATGTGGGTTTGTATCAATAGAAGGTTGAAAGTATCTTGATGGATGGGTACCGGCTATTTCCTTTAGCATGTGGGAAACTTCAGTTATAATGGAAGTGGAGCATCTGATGTTGAAGGTTGGTGCTTTGCATAGATACTGCGTTCTAGAACAACAATCCACAGATACACAATGCGCAGTGCTTCCTGAAGCAGAGAACACGCATCACGAACGGTCTCAGGCCTCCATGCAGTTCGTTACTCATACTGTGCCGCTGTCGAGTTGTCTTATCAGTCAACTTGCAATGGTGTTGGATTCTTGCGGTACATCCAACTTGATTTACCCACGCACTGTGGGCACCCACCACTCCAGCATCGGTTCGATTATCAATGCTAAGGAATGGTAGATTTGACGAGCTGATTGCTTTAACTCTTCATGGAGTCATGAAGGTATGCCATGCTGACACCGCAAAGCTGGCTTCATAAAATATAGGTTTCCAGGCAACTTAATCGATGATCGAGTCTATACAAGCACCATTATCTACATACAAGCCCTGCCTGCAACATACAGTAGTGTTACCCGATAAACGATTATTGATGCGTGAATACAATTGACAGAGTAAGAAAGTGTCAAGTACTTGCCAGTTCAATCGCTGCAAATTGCCTAGTCACATTACGTGGGCACGCTACAATGTACGGTCGAAGGAGGAAGGATTGTACGTCGCAGTTTATGATTTCCGTTCTTTAGTTATGCCTCGGTGGTATCCTAGTTACGAAAAGCTATTGGCCGTAAAAGTTTCAGGCGGTAGTTGGATCTACATGAGATGCAAAGATTATGCCGCGCAATATATGATGGCAGAATTATCAAAGAGATATAACTAAGATGTGCATTGTTAACCTTCGTTCAAGTAGCCTGGAACTTAATGTTTCTTAAATGCAGTAGCGTGGCAAACATCCCTTTTTGCCGACTCTTGTGATAGCCTTGACTAGAGGAAAAACCTCATATCCGTTTCCGCTTCCATTGTATAACATTTGTTCAGTTCCGCAGACATTCGTAACTTGGGCATCTTGAGACAGCGCAGAAATAGAAGCAAAGACGGCAATTGTGAGAATGAGAAGTAAAAGCTGAGCAGTAGGTTGTTTGTAGGTTTTTACAAGTTTGGATATGGGCTTTTGGACTAGATCATCTATTTTTCAACTCGGATTAGGTCGCATGTTGCATTCCACTACGATGGCATTGAGAGACAGCATGGTACTGCCATCAATGAGTCCATCTCACAACACTAGAAGATATGATGCAATGTCTATGCGTTTAAGCAATGCGGAAGCTAAAAAAAGCATTACACTAAGCAGCTCATACATGGAATGGCCTTGAACTTTTATCGCCATCTTGACAGCTTGTAGTTAAGAGCGCTTACAAATCATGGGGCTTGCAGACTATACGTGCTTCTTCGTCCATCAATTTCGAACATCTCCATTAAAGATGCCGAAGCATCGTATAACACCATTGATAGCAAAGTAGCACTGTACTTGACGGTCTTCACTACGCCTTCACTTCCAAGCATTTAGAATACATTTAACAGTTACCATATAGTCATCAAGATAGGTTCCGTTCACATGATTAAATGCATAGCTCTTTGCTAGTCCACTACAAAGCTAGCTCATTTACGAGTAAATATAAAAGTTTGATATACCGAAAGTCGTTCATAGACTCGGAAATATCTAGATCTTTTCCAAATAAAATCAAGCTATTCCGACGTACAATAACTTTCACTGATCATATTCATTCTTATAAGCGCAAGAACTCTCAATAGTTTATATATCTTCTATACATCCATCCAAGCATCGTACAGCAGATACTATGGGCATCTTGTCTTCCGAGACAGAAAAAAATTTCCAAAAAGTATCTATCTTTTTTTATTTTCAACCAATAAAACGCCATGATCTGTCAGAAATAGCGATAAGAAAACACAAAAGAGAGAAGACTATTCTTCCGACTACGAGACGACCATGGCAGACTCAACACCAGACGCGCTAGCTTCGTACGCCGATCTACATTTATGATTCGTATTCATGACAAGTATTGACTTGATGAACGTCAGATTTATGGATATCACGGGCGCCGATTCCGACCGTGCTACACAGTTTCTCGAAGTACTTTAGATCATTCGCTCCTTTATCATCGACAAGGCACAATTGTACTCATGCAATTGATTTTAGGTGACCAACTGGAACTTGGACGAAGCGGTAGGCATATAATAGTCTGGACTGATGTCGTAGTGCCTAGCTAAACCGTGGTGACAGGTCAATCTGTTCATGGAGAGCGGAGGCGACTCGTCGTTTGCTGCAACGCAGACGTCATCCATGGATAATGCTCCACCAGCTCCAAACGCACCTTCTGGCTCCCCTGCACCTCAACTATTTGATGACGAGTATGTCTATTCTCCTTTTTTATACCATCCTCGAATCCTTATCGATGGAAATGATAGTGGTATCCGTGCTCCTGATCCTTCTCGACGTCAGCAACTTGTTGGAGGCGACTTCGATATGAGTACATACCTCTTGAGACACACAAGTACCATCGAGACTAATCTTTCTATCTATTAATCAGTGCCGATGCCGATGCGTCGCTTCCATGCCCAAGACCGAGACTTTGCAGCGGAGAGCATCGCCCAGCTCTCTCGTGTCGCAAATGACTCTGCTGCGATGCAAGGCCAAGATGGATCCAACAGCAGGTCGGATGGACCGAACGCTTTTAGTGGACTATTTGAGCCTCCTGTCGATATCATGCACCAAGGCACGTACAACGAGGTACACATCTTTCCTCTTTCTATCTTAAACGTCACCTAACAGCACCTAGGCGAGATCTCACGCTCGAGAGTTAAACCGTTGGCTGCTCGTGAATCTCCAGGACGACATTGTCTTTGCTAGTCACATGTTGAACCGTGATACATGGTCGAACGATGTCGTTCAGAACATCGTTGCGAGTGACTTTGTCTTTTGGCAGAGTTACTTTTCTTCCGATCATGGTCGAAAATTTTGTACTTTGTATCAAGTAGAAAGAGATACGTTACCTGTTATCATGATTATTGATCCAAAGACAGGAGAAGTACGTCAAAAGTGGAATGGATTCATTGATGTACAAGATATGATGGAGAAACTCACAGACTTTGTCTGTATGAACCCCATGTCGACGGATGAATCAGATGTTCTTCCGTCCGATTCACCCATGCATGGCGCTGATGATGCTCAGGAGACACAGGCGGCTGGTACGGAGCAGGAACAACTCAATGCTGCAATTGCAGCTTCTCTCGATCCATCGGGAGGTAACCGCTTGGGTTCGAATGATGAGAGTAAGGAGGAAAAGAAGACAGAGACAGTGGCACTGACGCTCCCGCCTGAGCCAGCAGCTGGACCGGACGTCACGAGCGTCCGTATCCGTGCACCAGACGGTTCTCGCCTGACTCGTCGCTTCAACAAGACCGATCCGGTGTCGGCCTTGTGGGCGTTTGTCCAGCAAGAGGTATAGCTATCACGTATGTGTAGGAGGAAGTGGACTGATGATGTGGTAGGTGGAGGAAGCACGCAGTCGATCGTTCGAGCTGCGGTCGGCGTTCCCTCCGCAGCCCGTGTCGTTTAGCGATACGGAAACGATTGCGGACAAGCAGCTGGAGAATGCGTCGTTGATGCTCCAATGGGCCTAGACGATAGGTTATTTAGATGCTTATCTCCAATCGGACTGCTCTTACGCCCTTTACATTTTTTCTCTTGTTAGCATATCCTACTGGACAATCTACCATCTTATGCCTCATGTCGATACAAGACATGATGCAGTCGATAAAGAAGACGGCAAAGACGGTTTATACATGTCACTCGCTTCAAGTCGTGAATTTCGTAGCTTCAAATAACTCTTGAAGAGAGATTTTCTGCCGTCGGTCGACTTGTCCATCGCTTTCTAAACCGTCATCGGCAGTCCCACTTGCTTCGAACGGTGTAAAATCGACTCGTCGATGTCCGATCTCGCTTTGCAGCGTCTGGATCCAATCCGAGACGAGCGTCACTTCCGACCGGACGCCGTCCATAGCATTGATCGATGCAGCACTCAGTTCCTTCTCTTCATTCGTCTGTACCTGTGGTCGCGAGAGCTTACACCGTTGTCGAATGTACGTCATCTTCTGTCGCTCGTCATCTGTATACGCTGTTTGTCTAGTGTCTACGTCTTCCGCCGGTAGTGTCGACACACGTACAGAGTGTAGTAAGCGCATGAGCAACGCTAATGACGGATAGTCATCGTTCAAGTATCGAAAGTAGTCTTCTACACCAGCAAACTCATTCACGACACTCGGAGAGAAGGCGTCCTTAGTCTTGTGCAAGTATGACGTCACTTCCCCTCGTATCGCACTTGACTTGGCACCAAAGATAATACCAAAGTACGCTGCACTACAATCGCTTACGTAACTTCCTTTCGTCAAGTCCGTCGCGTTCACGTGCTGCAGACGAAGCTGTGGATGAAGAGCATGTGCAAGGACGTACAGGGGCTGCTCTAGCTGCCCCCAAATGGCTTCAAGCGCTTGCTGTACCTCGACAAAGCCTTCGGACGAGCGATAGAGCAGACCTAGATGCGCGACGGCATCCGCTAGACCTACTTCCCTCCGTTCACACTTGTCCTTAGCGTTCCGCAAGGCAGATAGCATGGTCGACGTTCGTTCCAGGAGTTTCCAATCGACGTTCATGCTGTCGACGTCTGAAAAGTACGTCAGATCGACACCTGCGAGTAGTTCTCGCTTACTTACGACTTCTTCTAGAAAGGATATGCATGTAGTTATACTATCGAATGGATCGCACGAGTCAATAGCTTCCCGGACCGTCGGTTGTTTCCACAGCGTCACGAGTGATCCGACTGCTGAGACAAAGTCACTACTTTCAAGTGTCTTCAGGATAACATAGTTCAATAGATCCGTCAAATCGTGTGTGACGATGAGATTCGGACGAGTTTTACGCAACATACTGGCAGACGACGTCATAACTTGACTGTATGGCAGCAAGACAAAGCTCGGTTCAATGTGTTCCATAAGACTGCACGAGTACAGTTGCGTCGTGACGTATTCCACGACTTCAGCGTCACTGGACGTAGGGAACGACGTCGTTTTGCGTTCATTCGAAGGAGTGCTATCGACGCTGTTCCGATGCTTTGGTTGGATGAGGTCTAACGGGACGTACATGTCGCCACTTGCGAGTGCTGGTCCGAGCTTTCCGTTTTTCGAGCAAGAGTCCGTGATCTCGAGGACAGCAGGCCAAGATGAAGAGTAGAGACGAGAGGCCTCGGCTTTATTCACAGCCTTGTCGTTTTCCAAGTAAGGAGATTCACGTAGCTCAGTGAGTGCGTCTCGGATTAAACAGTCGTATCGGTCGTCTAGCAATGGACCACGAAGGTCGGATGCGGTTGGAAGCGACTCATCAGCATTCAGACGCAAGAGGTCTTTACTAGCAGACGCTTCGATCCATGTGAACGGCAGTTCGTGTTGGATGGTAAAGTCCACGAGTGTCTTTCGCATGTCTTTCCCTTCTACCTTGGCGCGCTTTAACGCTCCAGGCGTGTACTCTCTTGCATGAATCGTCTGATTAAGATATAGCATAGGCGCAACATCCTTTGGTAAGACGCCCCGAGGGACATGTGGACACTTGGCCAAGTGCGTCTGCATATTGGGTTTTCGGCCCATGATGACCGTCGGACGGATGTTGGCTTTCAAAACGTCCGGCGCTTGCTCATATGCTGCTTGGCAAAAGTTACAACGAGCGTAGTGATATGCACTGCCTTCCTTTCGATGGAGGCGAGTAAAGTATCTCCATTCGGCAAGTGCGAGGCGAGAGGATGGGGAGACACCTGCTTGGTTCATGAGCTCTGTACTGATGTTTGGTGGTGCGGAAGGCATCGTCAGTCCGTCCGTTTCCATGTTCTTGGTCAAATCTACGTCTCCAATGGATTCAAAAGCTGAATCGACACTTGTGAAAGCATGATCGGAGGCACTGGCGATACGTGGCAAGGATCGATTTTCTAGAGGTGGCAATTCGCCGTGAAAGTAAGGACAAAAACGAAGATGCTTGCGCATTTTTTCTCGCCGACCGACTAGTTTCTCCGGTACCATCGACGGTTTCTTTTCGTCTGGTGCATTGTCATGCGCTTCTTGACAGTACTTGCAGATACATCGGAAGAAATTCGAGTTACCAATGTACCCTTCGTCCTGCAACCGGATAAAATGATCCCATTCTTCCATCATACAATGCTTGCCTCTTCCACCACCTACCATGGGACGTAAGACTTGATAATAACCGTACTAGAGAATATAGAATCCTACGAGCTTTGCCGCCTTCGCTACGTCGACGTCGTTTTTCGCCAATGTGCTTGTTGCCAGTGAGTTCACTAGTCCCACCTACATCTGACGTGACATCCTTCGCATCGCCTGGGTCTGTCGAATTAAAAAACGAATTGGGCGTCGTGCTTTCGACGTTCTTATCGTCGTTCACTTCCGTCGTATCCGTCGCGATAGACGGACTTGTGGCACCAGCATCCTGTTGCTCTAGCTTGTACTGGGAGGAATAGATCGGGCAGGACTTGAGATGCGCTTGCATGGCCGAGCGACGACCTGTGAGTCGAGCAGGAGCCGAAGCCAGTCGGTGCTCTTCATGTGCGAGTCGGCAGTGGCGGCATACGACGTACCAGTACGTAGAGTTCGGGACACGACCTTCTTCCGGCAGTTTCTCAAAGTGGGCCCACTCATCCATCGTGCGTGTGCGCCCCATACTTGTCCTTATAGAGCGATCAATAGGAACTACTAGTACCTTGTACTTGTATCAATAGGATGAAATGGAGGAAAACGCGCTTCATACATTGCCACTTATTTTAACCACAAAGTCGGACACGAATTGGTCAAATGGTTTTGAGGTCGAGTAGACGCTGATTGTGCCTACTTTTGTACCTTATACTCTTCATTGACCTTCTATGACAGTCTCAAGGTATCACAGCACATTTGTACGATATGCCAGATGTGTGATAAGGCTGGTGGTGACTTATAAAGCTTTCGAAGTGACCATAGAATGAGGTATGTCCGGAGGCATGCTTTGTAGATGGCATTATTATGGGCATATCAATCTGGATGAAATGTAGATTGTTTTTGATAGAGAATAGTGTTTTCAAAAGTTAATTTTATATGGATCGTTGGCTTTTCTGAATCGCATGAAACGGTCCTCACTACAGGTCAAAGTGCTTGGCAGTCTAGAAATAGAAGGGGAGAAGTATGGATGTGCTAGACTGCTTGGCTGCCTGCGCAACTAGTGCTGAAGATGATATGGACGATATAGAGACGGCTTCGCATTACTCGATTGGTAACCGGCCGACACCGTTGGACCCAGAGTACTGGCGAGGGATCACGCATTCTTTCGACATGCCTGCGTACCAACCCAGTGAAGACTATGCGTCCTCCGAGACAGCCACGTCGTTCTCACAACTAAGCCCTCTCACCCGACGTCTTTATGAGCTAAATCCAGCAATGGCGCCGAGGTTGATTGCGTCGCCAGTTAATTTACAATCTGCGGTACCGCCAACCGCCAGTCCTGTCGCCCTACCATCCTACAGCTACGACCCGTCAACTCATAGCTACTCATATGAGAGTTCCGTACCAGTTGCAAGATCCGCAGAGCTGCGGCCACATCATTTCCATCGACACAACACAACTCCTATCTCACCTATTTCGGTGAAAAAAGATCTGCGCGAAGCTTTTGTGCGAGCTCAGGGTTATGTCGACATCCTGTCTTTGTGTCAAGCGTACGACTTTGTAGGCTCTGGTCGCGTGCCATTGATAACGATACAAGATGCTCTTGGGACGGTGGGGGTTTCACTTCCGTCATCTACGCTAGATACCATCCAGCAGCTGTTTAATGTTCCAGGCTCGAGTTTAATTGATTACGTCGCGTTTGCTGACTTTCTTCAGCTTAGCCATGATGAGTTGTAAGTTTTACTTCATTTCTATTTTTGCATTTTGTAAAGTTTTGTATCCTGTCTATTATAGAGAACGCATTCGGAGCTTGGTGGACGCCCGCAACAATGTGCTTGTAAATACTGGCATGAGTTTAGAGTCGGCGTTTGCACAGCATGATAGTCATTCCACCGGGTTTATACCTCGTCATACTTTTGTTGCCGTGTTGCGCCATTCATCCATTCCAATTGACGATGTGCAATTGCATTTTTTGATGATTCAACTTGCTAATCCGTCCAACACTACTGAAGTGTCGTACATTCGTTTCGTGGAAATGATGGGGCTTCGAGGCAACGGACCAAATCCACCTCATGCAGCGCCTGTGCGACAACCAAATGTACATCCGCATGAACAGGTTAGACACCCTATTGCTAATGCATCCCCGTGGTCGTCCACAAGGTATTAATTTGATAAGATAGCAGTGCACAAGATGTTAATATTTACTCTATTGCTGATGAATAGGCCGATCCAATTTCCGCAGGAGGAATTTGCACAGTCGTATGATCCACCGATGGCGCTACCCACAGCGGTGCATACCGATAGTTTCGTGGATGTTGCAGCGACTAGCTCACCGTTGACTGCACCATTATCTCGCTATGGCTGGATCTGCCGTGTTTGTGCACATCAACAAGTCGCTGACTGGGCAACACATTGCGAGATCTGTGATACTTCGAAACCAAGGCGAGGCCGGAATGGTGAAGGCTTTATCCGGTGTTCGCATTGCAAGTTTGATAACAATTTTGATGACGAAGAGTGTGAGATCTGTGGACGCACATTGAATGTCTCGAATAGAAAGAAGAAGCCAAGCAAGTCTGCTCGGAGCCCACGTTTGAGTCGCAAAAGCTATGCAAAAAGCATATCTAGCTCTTCTTCCTCAAGCGCTTCTTCCTCAAGCTCATCCGATGAGAGATCAAGACGTAAACGCCATCGACATTCGAGTAAGCGCCCTCGATCAGGCGGTCGTCGGAGGTCTGTCAAGCAACGAAAGCCACGATTTGAATGCGGAGAAGAGATTGAGGCCATTCCTATTGGTGAACGTGAGTACTGTCTTGGCACAGTCGATAGGGTGCGTAGTGATGGGACATACGATATCGAGTTTGTGAATGGACAGTATGAAAAGCATGTAGAAGAGAAGTGTCTAAGCTACATCGTTCGATCGAAAACGTATCGAGCCCAAAGAATTGTGAGCGCAAAGGCTACGCACTCTAGAGACCCTGAAACCACCGAAGATGAAGTTTCTCATCGCTTTCGCGTGGGTGATCAGGTTGAAGCTAAGCTGCAAGGAACATCCAAATGGCTTCCTGGAACGATCCGAAAATGTAGAGCTGATGGGTCATATGATGTGGAGTATGACAATGGTGAGCTTGAGCTTCATGTACGTAAAAGCAATGTACGAGAGCTTGAAGGAAAGCCTGCTGAGCCACTTAAAAGCAGCACGAGGTCTGCTCGTCATGCAGATGACACCGATTCAGCCATCGAATTGTTATTTGCCAAAGGAGAAAAGGTTGAGGCTAAGCTTCGTGGAAAGCCATCCTACACGCCAGGAACGATCTACAAAGTGCATTCCAACGCAACCTACGACGTCGAGTTGGAAACTGGAGAACTAGAAAGTAAAGTATCACAGCGTTCCATTCGTCCACGCTTGTCAGTGGCAAGGCGCACACCCCAACCTGAAACCACCACAGATGAAGAGAAGCCACAGCGCCCGAAACCCAGAGCTCCCGCTCGAAAGACCCAGGCTCTAACTTTCTCAACTTCAGATGACTCGTCAGCTAAGGCCCTACCCAAATTTCAAGCCGGTCAACGTATCGAGGCATACTATCGCGGGAAGAGCAAGTTGTATCCGGGCGTAATCTCTCGTTGCCGACTGAACGGCACGTACGACATTGACTACGACGACGGAGAGCAGGAGAAGGCTGTGTCTGCAGACCTGATTGTGGCGAAGGGCGGCGGA